>OY744547.1:643200-685700 GCA_963556195.1 Sepiola atlantica
GGATTGGCCGAGACAATCGGAGGACAAAAGCAGCGAAGTAAACGCCCATATACTGTACAATGGCGGCCGACACCGCTAAAAAGACAAGCGGCTCTGCAATTGGAAGACGACTCCAAGCTAAACAGCCGTTGACAGGTGAAATAATTGCTAACTGGAATCCTCCATGTAACTATTATGTTTACGCCCAGACATAAACGAGACGGTCTTCAATAATGACTGAATCACCTCAGCAAACTTTGTTTTGTAGAAATATACTAGTTGTCCCTACTCGACGTTGCCCGGGGGTAAAGAAAAAAATGACCGATTTGTTTATGAAGTTTTAGTGACTTTAATCTCATTAACAAATTATTTTGTGAAATTGGATTTATTTTTTAAGTTCCTTTTGATGAATAATAAATAATAATGCGTAATTAATGTGGAATAAAAAGCATGCACATATATATATATATATATATATATATATATATATATATATATATATATAATCAGGGGAGTTTGAATTACCTACTGAGGAGTTTGAATTACCTACTGAAGAGTTTGAATTACCTACTGGGGAGTTTGAATTACCTACTGGGGTGTTTGAATTACCTACTAGATACTATTCTCGAGTGTCTTCGGTCTCTCTGTACAAGGGTTTGTCAGGACAACCTGGCATGAGGATACTTCACCCTACAAGTAAACCCTGACCAAATATTCACAGCACAAATAAGATCCCATTAGCACGGCTATACACTTGCTCATACGAGGAATAGTCCACCTTCTCCTAGTGATGTTACCTCAAGTAAAAACACTTAGCCGGATACTCCACCAGACTAGATAAATTATTGTTCCTGGAATCCGGTAAGACCAAGAGACCACAAGAAAGATATACTATAACATAGTTAACTGGTCAATTGGGGAGAGGAAAATTAATGTTCTTAACTTCTTTACTAACTCAACGTTTGAGAAATAAAGGAGAACTTTAATAGAATATTCGAATATCTATGTATCTCATATAGAGATTAATTGTTAGCCTTAGGAAAGGGGCCCTTTGATTTCTGAGTACCTCGACTGAAGTAAAATGAAACATATATATATATATATATATATATATATAATAACGATTTGTAGAGTCCCCCCCCCCTTAGACCGTTTTTCACCGTTAGCGATAACTATGACTTACGAGATTAAAAGAATTTTTTTCTTTTTTTTAAATAATAAAACATTTTTAAGGTAGGACCAAATCTGCTGTGCTTGATAACCAAACATCTATCTCATGTGATTGGATCACTTTTTTAAAATCCTAACTTGAAAAGTTTTCTTTTTTTTTTTTTTAAATGGTGACTTTAGATTGTCTCTATACAGGATGTAAGAATCACACAAAACTCTTACAGAAATATCTTTGTATTACGTCCTAAAAGTCTACCATTATTGATCTGTGTCGAGGCTAATGAAGAAACGGAAAAAACATGGATTCTGTCTTGTGGTCGGAGAAAAAAGAGACCGATTCTAATTTTTCATTTTTTTTTTACATCTAGGCTCATTTTCTTTTCACATCTTTGTCACAATTCTCCAGCTCACATCTCACGGCCTCCGAGGTATTCAAGGAACACTGAGCTGCACCTAAAATTTCCGCTTTTTTCAAATCTGGTGCAAATCATCATGACACACAATATTCAAGTGCTTTTCCAGTCGTCCATGTTCTTCAGCTCTCAAACCCACTAAGAGTACACAGAAACAGTTATCCATTGCACTTTACGGTACTGTTATAGATGATGTGCCTGATTTCCGTGACTTTGCATCGGCAACGATCGGCAGGTCACAGAAGTGCCTGAGAGTTGCCAAGACGAAAACGCCAAGCATTAATGGAAGACTTGCAGGCGATAATATAAGATGAATAAATTCAAAGAAAAAATACAGATAAAAAGATAAAAACCGAACACACTGTAAGGTGTGGGGGTTCAAATGAACCATTTTCAATCAAATGTGTAGAAAGAAAAAAAAATGGGGGGGGGGGGGATTTTGTCAATGTTTTCTTTTTCATTTGTTTCGCTGTATTTCTTCTTTTTTGTCTTGCTAATATAAAACAAAGAAAGAAAAATGGGTTAGGGTTTAGTGTTAGGATTCCAATTAGGGTTAGGGCTCTCGTTCTTAGCAATAACCAAGCCCTGCATTCAAACTGCCAAGCTCTAACTGGAAGACTGGCAGACGATAATATAAGACGAATGAATTCAAAGAAAAAATACATAGATTAAAATCATTTTTTTGTGAAAATAATGTTGTTTTTGTTTTTTTCTTAAGATAAAAGAAAGAAAAAATGATATTCCGTGACCTGCCCGATCGTTGTCGACGCGAAGTCACAGAAATCAGGCGCGTCATCTATAACAGTACCAACTTTATCGCTATTAAATACTTCAAATGGTTCTGAAATGAAAGAATATAAAAATTATCAAATTTGTCTTGAACACCCTGTAGACACACGAGATCTTGTCTGATAGTTTTATTAATATTAATTGATTAATTAATTTATTAATATTCATTTATTTATTTATTTATTAATATTAATACAGAGATATAAGCATATAAGTTTTATGCATGTAAAAAAAAGAAATATTTTTTACTGACCGATCAATGAAGTCTCTGAATGTTAAGCGATATGGAAATCCAAGCTTTCGTATTTTGGCGGCTTCTGCCACTCCGGAGTAGATGAGCTGTTCCTTGACTTTCTCCTCATTAAACACATCTGGTCGATGGAAATCATTTGGTTTGATGCATCTACAAGAGATTTAAAAGACACGTTCGGCATTAAGTCTTTTTCTTTTTGCAGTTGGAATGTTTGTAATATTTTTAATGTTTTTAATGTTTGTAAGTAACAAAGGATCGAATTTATGAGCTGTACCTGAAGAAATTGTACAAACTTAGGATATATGTCATTGCTTTCTTGATGATAATTAATTCCTGTTAGAAGTAGGGCATTTTAGAGAAAATGATTTCATACAAGCAGAACCGCATCTAACTTTGAACTCCAGACACCTCGGCGCCTAAACTATTGGCCAGTTTCTTTGCATGGTGTTTTTTTATCATAGTTTACCCCAGACAGAAGAGGCTACTGAGAATTAGGGTGTAAGTTTTGGGGGTCATCCTAAATCGGGAGCTGTGCAGCGAGATGTCTGTTTACATTAGTTTTAAATTTCTGCATGTTGGTACAGTCGGGGAAACAGGGAGCAGGAGGGTTCCAGAGGCCAGCAACACGAAGAAAGAAGCTGCTGGAGTAGAAAGCTCTCCGGCATCTGGGGACGTCCACAGTGAATGGATGGGACTTGGCTGATTGTCGGGTTGGTCTAGTGTATTTACGTCGATGGGGCACTAGAGCAGCAAGTTCATCGGAGCACAATCCATTGAAGTACTTTTAAAACAGGCACAAGGCAGCAACATTGTAGCGATGGGACAGGGGCTGGAGCTTGGTGGATAGTGAGGGACCTATTAAGTTGGCGACTCTTTTTTGGACTTTGTCTAAGAGAGACTAGTGGATGATGCCCCAGCCCAGATGTGACAACAATACTCCATGCACGGGCGGATGGTGGCTTTGTAGAGATACAGAATAATGTCAGGTGTGAGGAGTTTACTAGCACGGGAGAGGGAGCCAACTTTCTTTGCGGCAACCTTGGCAATGACTTCAATGTATTCATTCTTCTTGTGCTATTTATTGGTGTTTGATTAAAAAAAAATTAACCTGATGTTATTTACATGAGTAATTTATTTCAAGTTCACAAAAATATTTTCTTACAGTGTTTTCTGTAAAAAAGTTCCTTGTCTGCGGTGCTACGGAAAAGAGGTTTCGTTTTTGTTACATAAAACGTAACAACCAACCATGCGTTGGTTACACCATTGTGAATATACGGCTTATTATTAAAAGTTACAAAGTGTGAAAACGTTTTTGGAACTCGCAGCAGTCACATGTTCTTATGGACTATTTTTTTTTGATGTAAACAAACAAGTAAGTGCTGAGTAATTGGCCCGTCGACCAATAGAATGGCTTGGTGCATAAATACAGTTTGTTGGACTAGTTTCGAAGTGTGACCACACAAGATATTTTCCCACTAAGCAAAAAGCTGGGATTCAGAAGTCGTACGAGTCAAGCAGTAAACACTACTTGCTGACCGGTATAGAGCAATCGCAGATACGTCCTCAACAATCAGTCCCACAGAGACTGGGCCAACTCGATGGCCTTTTATCTGTCAAGCTGTGGTATTAATCCTGGGTTAGGGTTAGGGTTAGGGTTAGGGTTAGGGTTAGGGTTAGGGTTAGGGTTAGGGGTTTAGGGTTAAGGTTAGGGTTAGGGTTAGGGTTAGAGTAGTCTTTGGGAAAGAGTTAGTTTATCGCTAACTGCCTGAGGCGTCCCCACAAGAAAATGCTGATGGGTCTTCCCAGGCAATTTTTAAGAGGTCGGAGTACCCCTTCTTTAGGGGTGCACACTTATTCTTACCACCTTCTGGCCTTGGGCCACATCTTCCTGCGGTGGAAAGGAAGTAAATACCGAGTTGTACGAATCAGGTGACATATGACTAGCTCTTTCTCGCTCACCAACCCGCAATCGAATCTGTTACGGCGCATGGCGCCATACATCTTATGAAGTTTTCTTTCTACTGTTTGTCTATAATCTCGTATCTCGTTAATCTCTTTCCAGTTCGGCCGAAATTTAAACAAAAATATATTTTTATTACATAACAATACCGTTGTCTGCTCTGTCTTCTTCAGACTGTCTTCTTCGGACATTTAACTGTTTCTAAATTGGAGTCAATAGCGTCACCGACTTCTACAATGTTAGTTGACTTATCACATGAATTCAATGATAGACACACATCCGTTTGTCCCAACAGACATCTTGGTTTTCCCAGTCAATAATCAACAACACCAATAAGCAAGGGAGATCACTCTAAGAACTTGTACCAAAGGAACAAAACTCTTTTTATCTTGATACAAAGGGAGATAACTTAACTTTTAGTGTGGTGGACTTGGCTATGCACTCGCCTTCCCTTCATCCCACATATACTGAAAAGGAATCTGGAGGCTGAATGATGAAAGATGTGTCGATTAGTTGTTGGATCGCCATGTTCAATTTGCCTGTTGCAACAGTTTTGTTTTTCTCTTTCTTCCGACTGTACCTTTTTTTATTTTTATTTTTTTTTTGGGGGGGGGGGGGGTTAATATACATTTTGTTATAAGATACAAAGTGTTAAAAATGTTTTTTGTAGAAGCTCACAAACGTGTTTATCGTTTTCGCTTTTCTTTTCTAACAGACAAGCTCCTGTAGCAGTTACCTCCTCCTTTCAAAACATAACTACACCGGTTTGCCGGTAGGTGGCGCTTTTTCACCGACAGGTGACGCCGTAAAGCGACACCAGAGTTATCTGCCCTTCGGACTATAAGAGCCGGTGCAAAACGGAAATTCCCTCTCTTTTTCACCGACCAGCATCGGAGAACAACGTTGGCACCAGCGCTCCGTTTCACTTGCCTTTTGGCCTCGACAGGATGACGCTGACACTAGCGTTCCGTCTCACTTTTCTCTGGTCGACAGAACGACGCTAATACACTAGCGTTTCGTCTCACGCTTTTCTTCTCAACCAGCATAACAACTACCAACACACGTGGGCAAACAACGGTAAGAGTTCTCAACTCGTTTTCTTTGTGTTACGGCTTTCAAAGACTTTTCCTACGCCGGACTCATTTCTTCTTATACCTTTTCAAGAACTGTTTTTCCATCGACACACATGCATACATCACACACTTCATCATTCCACGTACACACACGTTCAATAAACGTTATTTGAACTACTTCATTTTGTTTATCAATTATTACTCTGTTTTCTGCATGCAACAATTGCTTGATTTACTGAACACGTCTATAATCGGGGGAACACGACCCTCGATCCTAACAATTGGTGACCCGACGTGCAAGCTTTGTTGTATCTGACGTAGTAATTAATTTCGTACTAGAACAAAACAAAAAAAAAAAAAAAAAAATATATATCATTTCTCGTTTTTTTTCTTTCGTGGTGAAACGAATTACGCACTCATCTTTTTCCTTTTTTTTCTACCCACGTGGTAGAAATATACAAACAAACAAAAGAAAAGAGGCCGCGATTTTTTTTTCTGGCCAAGCGGAAATACCCAAACAAGAAAAACAAAAACATTTCTCGGCTTCCCCGAGTATAAAACAAATTACAATTTCATTTTTTCTTCTCTTTCTCCACATGTCGGAAAAATATATACAAAGAAAAAGACAAACTTTTGCCAATCCTTTTTTTCTTCTTTTTCGACGAACAAAAGGACCTTACAAGACGCCACTTCCTTTGTTTTGAACACGTGGGGATAAAAAGAAAACAAAAGAAAACAAACGCTCACGCTGCCCATCTTTTTCGTGACCACATGTTGATAAAAAAATTCAAAAAAAAACAAAAAAAAAACGCCATTTTTATCTCTCGGAAATTCAAACAAAAAAGAAAATACGAAAAATGTTTTTTTTCTTTCTTTTCAACAACAAAGGAAAGAGAAGCCACCATTCTTTCTCTACGTGGAAACTAACATTCAAACAAACTAAAACGAAAACAAAAAACATCATTCCTCGTGTGAAAAAAATTACGACTCCATTTTTTTTTTTCTTTTTCCTTTCTACCCACGTGTTGGAAATATATATATAAAGGAAAAGAAAACTACAAAACAGGCAAACACGAACAACATCACCCTTCAAGGCCTACCAACAATCTTCAACACAACTTGAACAACCACATTTTTCCCGGATATTCATCAAGCACCAAACATTTCCGGACATCACTGACGACACTATGGAAGAAATCACACCAGTTCAAAATGAGTACAACTGCACAAGCACGACTTAATACTCAACAACTGGACGTTCGTTGATCAACTGGGGGACACATCAACTCGAACGACGCGCACCAACACCAGTACAGACCCACTTGTACCTGGACCTGCTAACTCACTTGCAGACATTTGTGCATCTGATTTTGACCATAGTGTACCACCAATCTCAACAACTAGATGTTTGTTCATCAGCTCCACAACACGGACTAATTAACATGAACACCATCAACACCTGCACAGACTCACTTGTGCTCATTCATCAACACCGCACAGACTCACTTGTGCTCATTCATCAACACCTGCACAGACTCACTTGTGCTCATTCATCAACACCGCACAGACTCACTTGTGCTCATTCATCAACACCGCACAGACTCACTTGTGCTCATTCATCAACACCTGCACAGACTCACTTGTGCTCATTCATCAACACCGCACAGATTCACTTGTGCTCATTCATCAACAACTGCACAGACTCACTTGTGCTCACTCATCAACAACTGCACAGATTCACTTGTGCTCACTCATCAACAACTGCACAGACTCACTTGTGCTCACTCATCAACAACTGCACAGATTCACTTGTGCTCACTCATCAACAACTGCACAGACTCACTTGTGCTCACTCATCAACAACTGCACAGATTCACTTGTGCTCACTCATCAACACTGCACAGACTCACTTGTGCTCGCTCATCAACACCGCACAGACCCACTTGTGCTCGCTCATCAACACCGCACAGACCCACTTGTGCTCACTCATCAACAACCGCGCAGACCCAAGCACCAAACATTCCCGGACAACACTGACAATTCAACGTTCGTTCATCAGCTCCGCATCACGCAGACTAATCAACATGAACAACGCCACCAACAAGTGCAAATTCACTTGCGCTCAAACTTGATGCAGACCCAATTGCATGCAAACAACACGCAGATCCACATGCGTTACAAACACTCAACTCCGCAGACGCACTTGCGATCAATCATTCAATACAGATGCAGAAACAGAAATAAGTAGCGTGCACACTACTTTTTCTAATCTTCAACAGCAAAACAGACATACCCACAAAGAATGCTTCTCATCTACAACTGTACATATTGAATAATATTTTCATATTTTTCAATCTGGGGGGGAGTCCTTGTAGCAGTTACCTCCTCCTTTCAAAACATAACTACACCGGTTTGCCGGTAGGTGGCGCTTTTTCACCGACAGGTGGCGCCGTAAAGCGACACCAGAGTTATCTGCCCTTCGGACTATAAGAGCCGGTGCAAAACGGAAATTCCCTCTCTTTTTCACCGACCAGCATCGGAGAACAACGTTGGCACCAGCGCTCCGTTTCACTTGCCTTTTGGCCTCGACAGGATGACGCTGACACTAGCGTTCCGTCTCACTTTTCTCTGGTCGACAGAACGACGCTAATACACTAGCGTTTCGTCTCACGCTTTTCTTCTCAACCAGCATAACAACTACCAACACACGTGGGCAAACAACGGTAAGAGTTCTCAACTCGTTTTCTTTGTGTTACGGCTTTCAAAGACTTTTCCTACGCCGGACTCATTTCTTCTTATACCTTTTCAAGAACTGTTTTTCCATCGACACACATGCATACATCACACACTTCATCATTCCACGTACACACACGTTCAATAAACGTTATTTGAACTACTTCATTTTGTTTATTAATAATTTACTCTGTCTTTTGCATGCAACATTGCTTGATTCAACTTTACACGTTTATAATCGGGGGAACACGACCCGCGATACCTAACACTCCAAAATAAATGCCAATAAAATTTCCAAAGCTAAAAACATATTTTGTCTTACATTTTGTGAACTTTCTTATTGTCTGTCTTTCCTCTTTCCAGTTTGTTGGACTAGTTTTGAAGCGCGTCCATAGAAGAACTTGTATCCAAAGGAGATAACTTAACTTTTAGTATGGTGGTCTTGGATCCCCACTCGCCTTCCCGTCATCCATTCGAACTAAAAAGGAATCTGGAGGCTGAGTGAAGAAAGATGTGAAGAGTAGTTGCTGGCTCGCCATGTTCAATTGCCTGTTGGCCAGTTTTTTTTTTTCTTTCTGCCGACTGTACCTTGTTTTTTTGGGGGGGTAGAGGGGAAGGAAGGGTTAGGGGTAGGGGGAGGAAGGGTTAGAGGTAGGGGGAGGAAGGGTTAGAGGTAGGGGGAGGAAGGGTTAGAGGTAGGGGAGAAATATACATTTTGTTATTACAAGATACAAAGTGTTAAAAATGTTTTTGTAGAAGCCAACAAAAGTGTTTATCTTTTTTGAATGTTATTTTCTAATACTTATATAAATGCCAATAAAATTTCAAATGGTGAAAATAAAGTTTATGAAGAAGGGGTGAGGGGATTTCGAGAGAGACCTCAAATAAATTAAGTAGAAATCGTTGTTGCTTGATGGTCATAAATATCGGACAGTTTTAGTAAACTGCTAATCTTATCCTTGGGCGCTTCCTGCTAAGAACGCACTCACAATCTGAAGAGACTGCGACCTCCTCAAACGAGTGGCAACAGATGTGTGTGTAACTTTGCCTTTTCATTTACAATTTAGAAATAGATCGTAGGGGGGGGGGGGTAAAGAAAGGAACATTTGAACACAAATACTAAATATTTGTTCAGGAAATAAAACAATATTGTGAAACAGAATTCTTTGTTATATTAAAATCAAAACAATAATTTAATTAAAAATACGATAACAAATAATAATTGATTAATAAAATGTGCTTTTTCAAAAGCAATATGCAAATTAGTTACTCTTGCGACTGATATCGCATATATATGAGCAGTATATATAAAAAGATGGTGCGTCTATTGTGTACAGTTGAATCAACTTGAAATAAAGAGAGAAAAAGAATTTGGTTTGTGTTACAGAGAGAAGGAATGTGAATTATGTTACAGAGAGAAGGAATGTGAATTATGTTACAGAGATAAGGAATGTGATTTATGTTACAGAGAGAAGGAATGTGAATTATGTTACAGAGATAAGGAATGTGATTTATGTTACAGAGAGAAGGAATGTGAATTATGTTACAGAGAGAAGGAATGTGATTTATGTTACAGAGAGAAGGAATGTGAATTATGTTACAGAGAGAAGGAATGTGAATTATGTTACAGAGAGAAGTAATATGAATTATGTTACAGAGAGAAAGAAAGAATTTGGTTTGTGTTACAGAGAGAAGTAATGTGATTTATGTATGTTACAGAGAGAAGTAATGTGAATTGTGTTACAGAGAGAAGGGATGTGATTTATGTTACAGAGAGAAAGAAAAAATTTGGTTTGTGTTACAGAGAGAAGTAATGTGATTTATGTTACAGAGAGAAGGAATGTGAATTATGTTACAGAGAGAAGTAATGTGATTTATGTTACAGCGAGAAGTAATTTGATTTATGTTACAGAGAGAAGGAATGTGATGTATGTTACAGAGACAAGTAATGTGATTTATGTTACAGAGAGAAAGAAAAAATTTGGTTTGTGTTACAGAGAGAAGTAATGTGATTTATGTTACATAGAGAAGTAATGTGATTCATGTAACAGTGAGAAGTAATGTGATTTATATTACAGAGAGAAGTAATGTGACTTATGTTACAGAGAGAAGGAATGTGATTTACGTTACAGAGAAAAAGAAAGAATGATCTTGTGTCTCCCCTCTCAAAAAAAAATGTAATCAAAACACAAGATATCTTGATAAAAGGTGAAAAGAGTTTAACAGAAACAAAACGCCAACTTACCTGACAAAATGGGGCTCTGACTCGTCAAGCTTTTGGAGCAAAGACTGTAAGGACGCCTAAAAGTTTCAAGAAATTAAATTTCAGGAATTAAAATAAATGACAGATAATTCATTGATATCGTTCTGTTTGTTAAATCATATTTTACAAAATTATGTGAAAATTATTAAAAACACTTTTTAAATTGAAATTATTTGGAGTTTTGAAGAAATTAATCTCTTTTCGTATCTATATATCTAATAAATAAAATAAACTCAGTTTTTTCATTGTTTCTTTATCATCGATAGCTTTCTTCGTACAAGATCAATATTTGATTCTGGTTCGTCAAAGATTATTGTGGATCGTTGCAGGATGTTGTTAAGAAGAATAAAATGTAATTCGATTTAATTCCTTCCAGAAAATACTTTGTCATGGTTGAAATTATTTTCAAATGGTCGCCATCTTTAATAAGAGGACGTAACTCTGTATTCGTCCATACAGAATTACTTCTCTTTGATAAAAAAAAAGTAATATTTTCGGATGAGAAAAACGACAGTTTATAAAAAGAAAAACAAAACAAATTGCAAACAAATACACTATCGCGTAATGTCGGATAGGAACAGCTAATTGTATATGTGTCAGATTAGGGTTAAGGTTAGCTGAAACTCCAAAAGAATATCTTTCAAAATGGACTTTGCAATCTAGTGGGGGTGGGGTGATTTCTTCTGCTCTCTATAGCCCCTTTTGTCACAACCCTAAACTGACTCGGACACCCTTGGACAAAGTGTTTGCATCGACCCTATTCAACCACCCTGAAATTGGGTCGTTTTTACATTGGAACCCACGCTAACTTTGACCCCGGTTAAGGTCAAAGTGAGGGTTAGCAGTAGGGCTAGGGTCATGGTCAAAGTTAGCGCGGGTCCCAGTGTAAAAAAGTACCCTGAAATTCACACCCATTTTTACCTTTTTTCTGATTACCCTATTTCCCAACCCTATCAACGGGAGGTGACAGTGGCTTAGTGGTTAACGACATGGATTGACAATCTGGGTGTGTCAAGTTCGAATCCAGTTCGTTCCACCGAAACACTTTCACTTAGGATATTGGCAACCTTCACATGGTCCTTCCTTCCAGTGTCTTTCTAGAACGGATTCTAACTAAATATCGGGGAAACCAATGCCAACAATAGAATCATCTGATTCATACGAATGAATGAATGGACCCTATCAACTACTCAATCGTCCTGGGTATTATTCAATGCTGCATGCAGTGGTGAGGCCCCTAATTCGAGAGCTTAGGACTCTGTGGAGTCACTCTTTAATTACCGCTACTCCCAAGTACACCTTGGTCTGGAGTAGTGGTAGTACCAGTCGATGGAGTAAATAAGAACTATCTATGTTGTTATAAGTTGGGTTAGGGGTTAGGGTTAGGGTTAGGGTTAAAGTGCATTCGGTGATGAGGCCCCAATTTGGGGGGTTCTCTTCTTCTTCTTGCTAAGACCGCTCGAAAAATGGTTAAAAGGATCTCGCACCTGACACCATCCTTTACCTGTACAAGAGTCAAGTACGTTCTTAGATGGAGTACTGCTGCCACATATGGGGATGCCACTCAGAGCATCCTTTCCTGCCTTGACAGAGTCCAAAACCGATTTCGAAATCTAGTGGGGGATGTCCTCTTATTTTCTCTACAGTCACTCTCTCACAGAAGAGATGTTGCTAGTCTTTCTTTAATGTAAAAAAAAAAGAAAAAAATGTCTCTTTAGACGTTCAGCTCAGTTGCAGTAAGCCAGTCCAGAGTTTCGTTGTTCAGGTTAATAAGGCCCAAATCGCCATTTGGTGGCCGGTGCTTGAGGCAGCTGGTGATCATTTGTTCCACGGTCTGCAGGGGGTCCCCACATTCGCATTGGCCACCATCCGTGAGGCCCCACCTCTTCATCGACTCACCAAAGCGTCCCACGCCTGTCCTCAGGCGATTGAGCGTTGTCCAGTGCTTTCTCGGCAGGTTCTGGCCAGGGACATCTGTGGTGTTCTTGATATAGTGGTGAAGCCTGGATGGTTCTACTGTCTTCCACTGTTCCCTCAATCTTGCCTTGAGCCAGGAAGCCTTGCTGGTGTCAGCTGGTGTTGTGCAGAGCAGTTCTTAAGCTTGCAAGGTGTCGGGACTTAAGGCGCTTGTGCTGAGTTCTCTCTGTGACGATCTTGTGGAGAAGATGAAATTCTCTCGTTTGTGTCTTCCATGCAAGGGCCATCATGGCTCCTTCTCGTCTGATATCAGCTGGAGCAATACCGGCAAGGACAGGTAGTTGGTGAGTTGGAGTAGCTCGTAGGCATCCGGAGACAGTCCATAGAGTGTCATTGAGAGCAGTGTCCAGCTTTTTCATATGTGGCTGCGGCACCAGACTGGAACACAGTACTCAGCGGCAGTGAAGACCAGGGCCTCACTGGAGATGTGCAGTGTCTCTGTAGTTGCTCCCCATGTGGTACCAGCTAGGTGGCATATCAGTGCAGCACAGGCGGTGGTCTTTGTCTTGTAGGGTTTTGAAAGTGTGGAAGTATGTATAAAATATGCACAAAGATGCAGCATTACAGCGATGGGACAGGGGCTGGAGCTTGGTAGACAGTCTGGGACTTATTAGATGAGAGACTCTTTTTTTGCACCCTGTCCAAGAGGGAGAGAGATTAGTGGTTGATGCACTATATGTGGCAACAATACTCCATGCATGGACGAATGGTGGCTTTAAAAATAAATGAAAACATTTTTTTGTTGCTTTTATCAATTATTAATTTTCTTTGTACTGACCAGCCCAGACAACATAATATGGAACAATTTTCAAATAATCAGCTGAAAGTAAGAATCAGGAGGGGAGATAACTCATTTTAAATTGAAAAATATAAAAGGAGTTGTCTACCTTAAGTTTTAAAATGTGAAAACAAATAAAACAAAAAATCTAAAATGATTTCACTGTATCCCGGACAACGCCGGGTAGGGACAGCTTGTAAGTAATTAATTAAATGTTTGTTGTGGTTCAATTTTCTTTGTATTAATCCTCGGCAAACCGGTAGAGTACCCGACTCAAAATCAGCAGCAAACGGTGTCCAGTCAGATTCAGTTCCTGATATTAAAAACTTCCTGTTTTGGGTTGCTTACTCTTCTGGTTGGCCAAGTTTTGTACTAATTTTTATTTATTAATTTATTTATTAAATTGTCAGGTGAAAGTACAGAATAGTTAACAAATCCCCTCTCTCCATGTTAAGAATGGCTTTCTAAATAATCTTCTACAGTTTACAGACCGTGCTGAAATAATAAAGTTATTATTTAGAAACCCATTCTTAACATGGGGAGGAGAGGGGGGCTTTGTTAATTATTCTGTACTTTCACCTAACAATTTAATAAATAAATTAATAAATTTGGGAAACTAAAACTCTCGCTGGAAGATATATTACGGATGAAGTTTAATATCAGGAACTAAATCTGACCAAACACCGTTTGCTGCTGACTTAGAAGAGTCGCATAATCTTCTGGTTTGCCGCATTTTCTTTATACTGACCTGCAAATATGAAATTACAGTTTTATCTGGTGCCGTTTGATTCCGTTTTACAACTCTGAAATAAAAACCGGAAATTTTGATTTAGAAACAAAAAAAAAAAAACATTAATGTAAATGTAATGAATAATTACAAATAACTTTCCTTACTATGACTTATCTTCCCTTTGGAGAACTCTCCTGCTTCTACTAACCACTATAAATAGTAGCACTAATTTTGTACCGACATTGTGTGCCGAATAAAGCTTTCCCAAGTTACGTCTGTTCTCGTTAGTCATTACAGTAAAATTCTTTGACTTTTGATTCCATTACCATTATTGAAAATTCAGACCAACAAGAATTCCTAGAGAATAGCGGCTTTATAAAAAATTGCAGTGCTAGTATTTTTGTATTGCTACCGTAGCATGCAGGGCAGTCTATGATATTATTTGGATTAGACGGACTACTGTTATCATCTTTAATGTTATCCTCACAACGTTTCGGCCGATGTAACCTCCGACCTTCTTCAAATGCATCTTATTGAACTGGGGAATCTTTTATGTCGAATCTGTACAGAATTTCGAACAGAATCCTTTATTTAATCCACGGGAGATAGCTTGCTCTTGTACCGTCAGTCATGACCAGATAGAAGTAATTCGTAATTATATTTATTGTATCTGAGGATCGAACCTTCCACCTCCAGAAGACTGTCACCTAGAACAGATTATTTCAATGTTGAATGTACTGTTCTCATCTTGTTATTCTCACAAGGTTTCAACTGTTCAATCAGGCAATACTAAAATTACTTAAGACTTTTACCGTGGATTGCAGATCTGGGCTGAAATTGTTACTTAATGGGACGGCTCAACAAGAATAACGAAAACGGCCATGTTGTAGTTAGCTCGGAAGCAGCCCCATGTGTTAAACAGACAGATAGTTCTTGGAAAGAAACTTTGCTCATGAATGTTCTGTTTAGTTTTAGGTACATATAGGAAAAAAGGAAAGTTCTTTGTTGCTGTGAATATTTTACAGAGGCGACCAGAGATTGGAACTCATTCGAGCACCTACCATGAAAATAACGATAGAGCAGAGAAAGACTAGCAATGTCTCGTCTGTGAGAAAATGGTTGTAGGAAAAATAAGTTAAGCAACGTTGAGCCTGGCCAGTACTAAATGGGTGACCATTTGGAAACACCAGGCGCTGTATGTGGCCTGGAGAGGATATGGGCACTACCAGGTTCTAGCATGCCCACAGAAAGTTAGGACAGATAGAGTATCTGCCTGACTCCCCGAGGACGTCCCCAGACGTTATGGGAAAACAACAACAATAACAACAACATATCAAATAACAAATAACAAAAAAGGGCATTGACATGAGTTTACAAGTGAGGCAAATACATAAAAAGCAACGAAAAGGAAATACAAAACTCAATGTTACAAGGTTAATCAATGACAACATTAAAAGTGAATAAGAAATAAGCAACAAAAACGGATGTTATTTTATTTAGTGAGAAAATTGTTTAGATAAATCACGGCAGCAGAAAAAGAAAAAATATTAAAGAAAAGAATTTGAGAGAAATATAAAAATCTCACGATGAAGAAGTTGGGTTAATATTAACTTTAGGGGAATCCGAAAAATAAAATGCTGGTTCTTCTGCAGTATTGTGTACATACGGAATATTTCGTCTTTAATTTAAAAGAGTGGTATGAAAGGGGGAGATAATTCAAACATTATTCTCAAATCTTAATACTCCAAAAATGGAAATTCTATTAATTTGATGTAATACGCTAGAAAATATATTTGTTCAAGTGAATAAGGGTAAACGTTTATGAATTATGTTCACCGTTAATCTTGACTTTGTATATTTGTATCTATTGCATGGCCAACGTCGGTTAGAACAGGTAGTAAATACATAAAGTAGCTACACAGAAACAAATATCAATTTTTGAGATCCACCATTCAGATCTTACTATGAAAATCCGACTTAATTAATTATATATATATTACAATGTCGGGTATCACAGCTAGTAAATACATAAATATATTGGCTAGACTGAATCAAATATCGATTTGTGAGACGCATACTTAAGCAATCAAAAATCACATTTGCTTAAACAATCAGTAGAAATATTGGTGCTTCTGCAGTATTGTGTACATATAAAATTTACAATTCTTTCTTCAATCCAGCCAAAATAAAGTCCAGTCTAAGGCTGACTTGTCCACCAAGTTTCTGTCATGAATGTCCAACAGTCTTTGTTTTATCGTCGTTCAATGAAAACCACACCTGGACATGACGTGCAATAGTTTTGAACTCTGACATGCTCCTTTCTTGGCACTGCCCTAATTTGGGCTGTAACGGCCCTCGTAACTCTCGCTTTCCTTATTTTGTCTTTTAGTCCTCACATTCCATGAACGATGTTTATGACACAGGAGGAAGAATTGCTGTTTTCTGGGTCGGAATTTATCCATCTAAAGTTTATCTTTGGCTAGTTTTTTTTTTTACCTTGAAGTAGTATTTTTTTTAGCTCCTTACATCACGTGGCTTCATGCCTTGTCTGGAGCGATTTCTATTTTTAAAAATAAAAATTGAGATAACCCAAGAAATAAAAATTGGGGATGCTAAGTTCCGGTGAGTGTAAAGCTCATTCTAGATCGCTGATGAAACGACCACCAAAGTATCCCCCACATATCATTGAACGGCGATAAAACAAAGACTGTTGGACATTCATTACTGAAACTTGGTGGCCAAGACAGGCATAGACTGGACTTTATTTGTATCAAATATGGTTGGATTGCAAAAAGGATTGTAAATTTTATTAACGATATCATGGGTGATATTTTTGGGGTCACCCTGTATTTTTTATTTTTTATTTAACTAAGTTCACCCCAAACAAGGCAAGTTGCCACTGTAGACGTAAGGGGCTACTGAGAATTAGGGTGTAAGTTTAGGGGGTCATCCTAAATTAGGAGCTGTGCAGTTAGTTTTAAATTTCTGTATGTCGGTACAGTTGAGAGAACAGGGAGCAGGGAGGGAGTTCCAAAGGCCGGCATCTCAAGGAGCTCTCCGGCATCTGGGGACCTCCACAGTGAATGGATGGGATTTAGCTGATTGTTGGGTTTGTCGAGTGTATTTACGTTGAGAAGACACCAGAGCAGCAAGTTCATCGGAACACATTCCATCGAAGTACTTGTCAAACAAGCACAAGGATGCAACATTCTGGCGATCAGACAGGGGTTCGAAATTCTTAATAGTGAGGGACCTATTAGATTAGCGACTCTTTTTTGGACCTTGTCTAAGAGGGGGGGGGGCTGTTGGATGGTGCATTCAATGTTGTTTTTACGACAATTACGCTTACTATAATTTAATTAAAACAAACATTATTGTCTACGCTAGTTTGGATCGATTCCACATGGCTGCTTCTATTTCAAACAAACATGGCTGTTTTGATGCGATGTATTATGAGAACAAACAGTAAAGTACAATTTTATTTCTGAATACAATCAATTTTATCATGTAGGAACAAGAGTCATCTCCCTTTAGGAAAAATTATTTTCCAGACTAGAGTTATTTCCCTTGGATTTAGAATTCCATTGTAAAATAAAAAGTAGGGCGCACCTGGATAAGCCATAACCGATTTGAGGGTAGATAACTATTTTCCGAATCTGCTGTAACTTTGGCAAGGGAGATAACTCTTTCTTATCGCTGCAAATGTTAATGTAAATGTCCGTTTTTATTTACATGTCGCAAACTTTATAAACTTTTAAACAATTAATAAAAAAAAAATGGGCACATGGGAAGGAGATGGAGGAACGCTGGCTTCCGGTGAAAAAAAGCTTGAAGAAAGTGTGTACGGATGCCTGAAAGTGATACAACAATTTTTTTTATTCATATTAATTTCCTTTTTGTCATATTAATTTCAGACTTTTCTTTCATCATAATCTAATAATTAACATAATACAGAGTATTTGAAAAATAATTTATTTGTTTTTATTTGATTGTTTTCAAAACATTTTTTTTAATAATGGTGAAAACCTTTTTTCTTGGAAATGGAGTAACTTCCGGAATCAAACTTTTTTCTTAGAAATGGAAATACCCTAACCCTAAACCTAAACTCTAACCCTAACCCCTAACCCTAGCCCTAACCCTAAACTCTAACCCTCCCCAAAAAACATTATTTTCAGTAAATATCAAAATTATCAATCCTCATCTTTAAAAAATTCCAAAACAATTCACATTTCTTTCCGTGACAGTAGTAAAAAAAAAAATTTCAATTAAAGAAAGAAGTGCTTCTTGAATTCAACCCCAATATGTAAAAAAAAAAAAGGAACTCTCTTTTTAAGAAGAGCTAATTTAAGGGGAGATAAATCTACTAATAATTAACAAAGCTCCCCCCCCCCCTATGTTAAGAATGGCGACAATTTTACATATTGGGGTTGAATTCAAGAAGCACCAAGAAAGACTAAATAAAATAGAAAGGAAAAAGAAGTCTTTGTTTCTCGCTCGCTTAATTCAAGTGTGCGACCACGTCTTGTATCTCTCTCTCTCTCTCTCTCTCTCTCTCTCTCTCTCTCTCTCTCTCTCTCTCTCTCTGATAATTACACGTTTAATTATTATTTTTATTTACTATTTAATTTATTGAAATCAATCGTGTAAAATGAAACGAAATTTTAGAAGTCCTATTCAAAAAATATAATTCAATTACGAAATTAAATCCCCCAGAATTAATTTCGGTTTCTTCGTAAAAAAAGTCAGGCATTTTAATTTTTTGTTAATAGTACCTTTTGAAAGAATGAATAACTTTATGACCCATTCGAAATTTGAAAGCAATTTGTAAGGCTTTAAACTGTCAAACAGAAAGTCATTTAAACTGGCTTTAAAATTCTTAGCAAATTCTTATTTCATTAAACGATTGAAAGTTTTGGAAACTGTAGACATCCAATAATTCTATAAATCGATATTAAAACAGCATTTATATTTTAACAACAATTAGTCATAATTTAGCACAAGTCGGTTCGATTAATAATTTAAGGACTGAACGTTTTTTTCAAAATCCTAATTTTTTTAAAAAATAGTAATTTGGTAAACAACAACAAAAAAAGAAAAGTGGAACAAAAAATGAAAGTTAAAAAACTCCCGGATAACGCCAGTTATGTACAATCATTTTATAAATAGAAGAAACAACATTTGTTATAGTTTTATAACAATTCAATTTGATTAAATTAATCTAATAACCAAATGGTACTATTGTAATTTATAACAACCTCATTGATTGGTCAGTGGTTGTCTCCCTTGTCTCTTTAAATGTCCCGTGATTGGCCAATAGGTAATCTAATCACTGCTCACTTAAGGGTCACATCAGTCTTTTTTCTGTTTTTTTTTCTGAAGAAGGCCGGAGGTTACAACGGCCGAAACGTTGTGAGAATAACACTCAAGATGAGAACAGTAGTCCAAATAATACAAATTATCAATCCTCATCGCAAAAATTCATAAACAAATATTTATCTGTCATAACTTTTCTGTGGGCATAATAGAACCTGCTGGAGCCGATGTATATATATAAATTCAAACGTACACTGCCACAGTCTGTTTCCTTTTCTTTCTTTTTTTTTCAGTTTTCCCACCTCGGTTGACGTTGGCCTGAGTGCATTGTGACAAAAGCCCTCAGAAGACCATTCACGGGCAAAAGCCATTCCTTCCATCACGAAAAGAGCTAGAACTGGCAGATGCAAGATTCTTCTTTCTATACATTAACCATTTTCAGTTGTACATCATTCTTTATTACTTGCCCAAGTAAAAGTGCTAAATTAATATACACGGTTGCCTTTCCTTTTCTCCAAAGGCTGTCGCTACTATTTTCAAATTTCAGCGCTTATTTTTGACGATTAATCCTGCTTTCTCATGTGCGAGAATTAAATTTTTGTCCCTGGATGTTAATCGGAAAACACTTACGTTTTTTGTTACTCTCCGTTATTTTGTTATTCCCTTCGTCATCTGATTTTCTCAACATCGATGATGATGACGATGATGACAATGATCATGATGACGATATAGTCAAGGGACGGCATCGGGGTGTCTGGCATATATTTATCTGCCATAACTTTTTCAGTTAGCATGATAGAACCTGATGGAGCCCATGTCCTCTCCAGGCCACGTACAGCACACCTGGTGTTCCCAAATGGTCACCCATTTAGTACTGGCCAGGCTCAACGTTGCTTAACTTTGGTGATCTAACGGGAACCGGTGTGTCAATATGATTATGCCCTTTAGTTACTACATGAAAATGACTGGAAAACGACACCCCCTCACGAAATCGGTGGCAGTTTAGGGTCAAAGAATGGATATTTTCTTCTGAATGTTAGATATTATTCATTCCGGCCAATGTTGATCAAGAAGATATGAACTTTGATATTGTTTGTTCTGTAGTTTTAAGTTTTAGTTAGACACACACACACACACACACACACACAAAACTGTCCACGAATGGTGCGGAAAACTGACCAAGCCCAATTATTCAGGGAAATTCAGGTTTGTCTTCCTCGAGGTTAAAGTGAAATAAATTGGTCGACCTTAGTTGAGGGCGACTCAAAGGTTCTCTTTTCATTGGCTAATACAGCGAGATGTAGGGGAGGGCGCCACTCTTTCCCCAGAATTACTCCACTTACCCTTGATCTACACCATTATAATGCTGAGTAGTACAAATTTTGTTGAGTCTTTGGTATGACTTGACCAAGGATTGAACCCCGCATTCTCAGGTTCGAAAAGATGCACCTGTTCCAAAATTAAATTATATCGCCCCGTCGTCTAAAACAGCACAATTCTGAATAGATTCAACGAATGATTGATTTGAAGAATATTTTACGGTAAGAAAACCAATAATGTTTATTGTTTTAAAAAGAATTAAATTGATACAATTTTAAATAAATAAAGAAGGAAGAGACATATTCGTTTGTTTTTATTTAAAGAATATTTAGCTGACAATGACAATTATTTCTATGGAAGAAGAAAGAGACTTTTTTTTTCTTAACAGTATCGACATTGACAGACATTGATTATTTCAAAAGGAATATTAATTATTATAAACAGTAAATTATACAGATTGATGTAGAAAGCACCACGGGTCTCGCTAGTAAATAAATAATATGTAAACTCTCTGGTCACGTCAATATTGATGCACAGAACTGAGTATTATTATTATTAGTAGTAGTAGTAGTAGTAGTAGTAGTAGTAGCAGTAGTAGTATAATTTATTTTCTATTTGACTAACTATAAAATGAATGATTATAAAATGACTAATTATAAAATGAATGATTATTTTTTCTTAGAAACAAAAAAATAATGGCAATGATGCAGTATAGTTAACAGTCGATAAATTAATATATATATATATATATATATAAAACAAATAACTTTTACCAAATTCAAAAACATTTAATCTTCTTTCGGCCTGCATAGTTTTAAAATTCTGAAACTGTATTTTTATTTCAAAATTTGTATCAGAAGGCATTTAAAAAAATGGCTGACCACGTTACGACAAAAGGTCAGAGATACTGCAACTTATTGTCTTATTTTGAAATAACGAAAAGCTTTTCAAAAGTTATACAAATGCGTTTGGTGACAGTTATTACCTGTAATTTTTATTTTATTCTCGCTTTCTCGATTGTTATCTTTAAGACATAGAAGCCAACAACCACATCTGACGGCAGCCATGTTGGATTGTTAGTCTATAAAATTAGTGTAAACATTAAAAATATTCTATGTGACCTATTTGCGTTCGGTCGGCTGTTTTATTCATTCTTTTGATATTCCTTCCGGGCAGCGCCGGGCAACGAGTACTGCTAGTATTGAAAATAAAAAAGAAAATTTTAAACACTTCCAGAAGATTATGCAGGTAGGTAGAAAAGTATAATTTTCTTGCGTTTGGTAACAGTTATTTGTTATATATTTTGTTTCACGGTTGTTAACTATAGTGCATTATTGCCAAAAAAGATCATTTGAAAGTGTGTTAATTTAAAGATGGCCGAACCTACCTTCTGTTCGAGCGATTTCCAGGCTGATGGTTACTTTCCAATGTGATTTTTCTTGAAGGCCGAAACTGAAATTGTGTGCTGAAGGAAAATTCAAGTGAATGACATTAAAAATATAAAATTGACTCATTGTTGTTCAATGCGCTATTCTACAAAATGAAAGCAGAAATGACGAGACATAAATAAAATCCTTACACTGAGATCGTCCCCGTTGGTCCTTTCTTCACGGTGAAAAGGTCGCTGATAAAATCATCAGAACTGTCTTGGAGGCAGTCCATTAAATCTTGACCCAGTTCATCCCTGTTCTTTTCAAGAAACGAATATGTGTTGTACCAAACCTACAATATAAGAAACAAGAACATAACTCAACCTGACAACGTAAGGATGGGCAAAAGTGTTATCTGGGTCTTACTTCTCCACATTGTATGAAGTATTCCTGAAGTTATGTCATGGAAACGTTGATAACTCAAAAACTATTTATCCATATATAAAATTTGGAGAATTAGAAGTTGAAATTGCGTCAAAATTTCGATCGTGGCAGAACTTTTCAATATCGAGATCAAAGATGCGGGACTTCATTAGCTACAATAAGGGCCAAGTAGTGAGTCTCTATGGTGAACAGAACCAAAGTTATGGCCAAAATTGTGACTTTCACGTTTTCCGTGACCTTGAAATTTGACCTAGTTAGACCATGACCGATATTATCCTTCACTGTGGAGGTCCCCAGATGCCGGAGAGCCTTCTACTCCAATAGCTTCTCTCCTCGAGCTGCCGGTCTTTGGTACTCCCTTCCTGCTCCTTGTTTCCCCGACTGTACCGACATGCAGAAATTTAAAACTAATGTCAACAAGCATGTCGCTGCACAGCTCCTAATTTAGGATGACCCCCTAAACCTTCACCCTAATTCTCAGTAGCCCATTACGTCTACAGTGGCAACTTGCCTTATTTGGGGTGAACTCAGTTTAAAAAAAAAAATTTTAAACGTCCGTTTTACATGCTGCCATGTGTTGAACGGCTTTTAGAAATTGACTTCCAAACTAACTTATCTCTGGTCAGGTCTTTATTCATCCCTCTTTCTTTCTAGTCCATCCTTATCATTTCCTCCCATGTTTTCCTTGGCATTCCCCTGTGAACTGAACCTGCTACCTCAACTGTTCTACCTCTACTAACCCAAGAACTCTTATCAATTCTTTCAATATGGCCATACCATCGAAGCTTACTGTTCTGCACGCACAACCCTATACTGTCCAGATGTAATCTTCCTCTGAAGTCTTTAAGAATCACATTACACATCCATTGTATACTTCTCCTATCATTTCCATGCAACGCATATCCTCAACCCTCACTGGCCAGGTTTTACTTCTATACATCATCACACTGCATACACATGTCTGATAGACTTTACCCTTGCTCGACAATGGTAATGCTCCGCTGGTTAGAAATGAAAGAAGTTCCCTGAACTTACTCCATCCACTCCTAATTCTTGCAATCACACTAGCACCTTCTCCTCCCTGTGCTCCAACGTTATCGCCAAGGTAACAAAACTCCTGAACAACCTCAATATTTATTTACCTCCTCTGCAGGAAGTCAGACACAAGGTCAGTTGAGGTTTTGAAAAGCCAGCCAACTAGGTGAAGTGCACTCTGGCCTACAAAAAATGCCTGAGCAGCCCCGTCGGTATTCCCCGGTGGGGGCGCTTCAGGCGATTAGCAATAAACTAACCCCTTCTCTGAGAGGGTGGACCTCCTAGGACTGAACAGAACCATATCTCAGCCCGACAGCAACAAAGCCACTATCGGACTGAAAATATAGTATCAGAACAGATACTACACTTTGCTCCTAGACAAAAGGCGACTGAGTTCTAACCCATCTCGAATTGTCTTGCAATTCTTGCACACATGACATAATAGAAAGTACATCGTAAATTGCACTAAAACCCTTTTTTAGGGGACTATGATTATCAAAAATGCAATAAAGCAGATATTGTATAAAACTTACCTCTCCAGCAAAATGTTGAATGGCGAAGTGTCCGTTGGTTCCTTCCGAAGCTTTGTAATAATGATATTTACCAAACGAAGAATTCATTTTTTCTGCCAACGATTTGTAATTCCTTTCTTGTAAGATGGATTCTTCATTGATAATACTCAAAAGGCAAAATGGCGGCTGTGCAAAAAAAGGTTTCAGAAATTAAAGAATGTTATTGAATGTTATGGAATGTTATTTAATGTGTTAGAATGTTATTGAATATTACTGAATGTGTTAGAATGTTATTAAATGTTATTGAATGCTATTGCATGTTATTGAATGTTATTGACTGTGTTAGAATGATATTGAATATGTTAGAATGTTATGGAATGTTATTGAATGTTATTGACTGTGTTAGAATGATATTGAATGTGTAAGAATGTTATGGAATGTTATTGTATGTTATTGAATACATTGAATGTTATTGAATGTTATTGAATGTTATTGACTGTGTTAGAATGATATTGAATGGGTTAGAATGTGTTAGAATGTTATTTACTGTGTTTGAATGATATTGAATGTGTTAGAATGTTATTGAATGTGTTAGAATTTTATTGATTGTTATGTAATGTGTTAGAATGTTATTGAATGTTATTGAATGTTATTGAATGCTATTGCATGTTATTGAATGTTATTGACTGTGTTAGAATGATATTGAATGTGTTAGAATGTTATGGAATGTTATTGAATGTTATTGACTGTGTTAGAATGATATTGAATGTGTCAGAATGTTATGGAATATTATTGTATGTTATTGAATACATTGAATGTTATTGAATGTTATTGAATGTTATTGACTGTGTTAGAATGATATTGAATGGGTTAGAATGTGTTAGAATGTTATTGAATGTGTTTGAATGTTATTGAATGTGTTAGAATGTTATTGAATGCTATTGAATGTTATTGATTGTGTTAGAATGGTATTGAATATGTTAGAATGTTATGGAATGCGTTAGAATGTTATTGAGTGTCATTGAATGTTATTGAATGTTTTAGAATGTTATTGAATGTGCTAGAATCTATAAAAAATGATATTTGAATCATTTGGTACTGGTTCAGATTTTGAACCAGACAAACTCGACTTTTTGTTCAGCTTTTTCCGACTGTTGACGTAAACAGCTGTAAGATGCCAAAGCGCTTATCGAATTTCCTGACAGGCAGACGACAATTTAAGGCAATTGATTAAAGTGATAATGAATTTCATCGCGTTAGAACAGACAATTCATTCTCGTGAAGGACTGATCGAATTTTGACCGGGAAAGAAAACTCTTAGCCCCCCCCCCCCCCCTCCAAAAAAAAACTTTCACAACAACATGTGAACATGTCTGTAAGTTTGCAAACAGAAATAATATAACTGATCGATATTCTTGGCGATGCACGAATGAAAAATGCAGAGTGTGGACATCGCTAGGAACAGGTACATTTTTTGAACGAGCCGATAATAAAGTTTAAATATTATATTTTAAAAAATTATAAAAGTTTCATTCATTTTCTTCGTCGAAAAATAAATACTTTTTCATAAAAATAAAATACGGTGAGTGTTTTTCTTGCTTTGAAAGTTGTTTCACTATTTTTTTCTGTTGGAACGCCAGTTCATTTTCATTTTAAGCGGATAAAAATATCATCGCCAGTAAAAACAAAAGCTGCGTAACATGATAAGGCGATAAAAAAATCGTACATATATCAGGCAGGGCGTCTTGGTCTGGTGGTAAAACACCAGACTATAGACATTTCATCGAGGGTTCGATCCCTGCTCAGGATAGCCATGCTGATGACAGCTCATAGCCAGAAACACGTGTCCATGGATTTCTTTTATGTTGGTAAAAATTAATTAATAAATAAATATAAATACTTGATGACACGTCCGATTAAGGGCGACTGAATGCAGTACTCTGCATATTCTTAACCGCTTAGGTAGCTGATAAAAATACTAAAATACACACAACAATAACAAAAGATGCATATATATATATATATATTTTTTTAGCGACTGATGTTCTTCTAAGGTGCATTTTTATTTTTTTGCTACCCTGAGCGTTTTGTTTTTATTATTTTTAAGATTATGCAAATGAGCGCATTTTCCTTTCTTAATTCGCTCTTAATAGGATGAGTCATCAATTGTATATATAGATTTTTTTAATTAATTAATTAATTAATTTATAAACCAATTTTTTGTATACAGATTTTTATAATTAATTTACAAATTAATTTTTTGCATGCACAAATAATTATATATATATATATATATATATATATATATATATATATATATATAGGGTGGGCAAAAATAAGGGTCCTATTTTTAAAAATTCATAACTTTTTTATTTATTGATTTAAAAAAAAATTTTTTTTTAGAATAAGTAAAGGACCCCTTCCGAAGAAAGCATGAGCCGTATTAGCCCTAAGGAACGTACCCTCATTTAGAAAACATTATTTTTGCTTAAAAAACTCAAAACAGTGTAAAAAACAATACTTTAGTTTTTGTAAGTTTTAAGAAGTGTTTTTCGGCTAAAATTTGTTTTGTTTATTTCAAAAAATCTCGGAAGGGTCAGTCTACACACACATAAAGTTTGGTGAGTTTAACTTTTATTTTGTGGAAGTTATTCAAATTCAAGTTATTCAAATTTAAAAATAGGACCCTTATTTTGGCCCACCCTGTATATATATATATATATATATATATAATTATTTTTTAATAAATAAATATTTCTAATATCTATGGACATATATATGTTTCGTGTTCCTTACACTCATCAGCATGGATGACGTAACCGTACCACCGGTCAGACGATTCGAACCTCGGATCCAAGTATTATCATCATGTTTTGAAATGTGAGAGAAATACGTCTTGTATTTTAAATGTAAACATAAGTAATGATATTCAGACAGTGTTCCAATCTCCTAAAGGGAGAGAACCTCGTAACGTGGCTAACTTTAAATTTTCAATTTTATATATATATATATTTAATGGTGTTCTAATCTATTATTTATAATTAATTGTTCCCATATTGTATTAAATGTTATACTAGGTCTACTTAGGAGGCTATTGTCGACAAACATATGCGCTGATTCTTTGAGTCATCTTACTCTCCACCGTTTTTCTTTACTTTGTCCCACAAATTTCATTAATTAAAAAAAAATCTATATATACAATTGATGACTCGTTCGATTAAAAAAGGAAAAATGCATATTTGCATATTCTTAAAATAATAAAAACAAAATGCTCAGGGTGGCGAAAAATAAAAACGCAAAGGGTTTCTTTTTTCCCTCCATATGTGGACAGCCATCGGCCGAAACGTTGTGGAAATAACAACCAAGATGAGAATAGTAATCTCAAAACCTCCGAAACATGAACACAAATAAAATTATATCAAATTGATTGATCTGCTTCTCACCTTTGTTAGCATCTCTATGATCCCTTGATTATCCTGGAAATCGATTCCTCCCGCATCAAGGTCCACTCCTTCCGCCAAGTAGATTTGTTTCTCGCATTCAAATATATGAATGTTCAAATAGTTTTGTAGTCGTTCGTTAATGATGTTTATGCAAAGTTGCTCAAAGTTGTTTTTCTTCAAGTTCTCAAATCCGGAAATGTCCAAAATTCCAATTGTGCAGCCTTCCCTGAATTAGAAATGAGATTTTTGCATTCGTAATTTGTAATTTGTACATTTCAGAAGCAATTTTCAATATCGGGCGAAGGTAATGGGCATAACACCTGGCTGGAAGAAAAAAAACCTGGTTGATTGACACAAAGACACACCTGGCGAAGAGAAATAAAACCCGGCTGATTGACACAGCCACACACCTGGCCGGAAGAAATAAATATTCTATAATTTAAGACACCTACAAAGGTCACCTGCAAAGGTCACCTGCAGAGACAGTGGACGGAAATACACCCATCGGTAAATAAACAATAACATGGATGGAAGCTACGTGCCATAGGGAGCATGGTTACATTGAGTGAGTAGGTGAAATCCCGGAATGCTCGTTGCTGTTGTGGATGTGTGGGTGTCCAAAAATGTTATATTAACTAGCTTGAAATTGAGATCAGGAGAAATACTGCTATCTAATGAATTTGAGAGATCAACTTCTGCCCACTCCCATGCACCCTCCACTCTACCTGATTCTACTCGCTTGCCGCCGCAACCAAGTAATAAAAATATACCGTTGTATTTCTATACATAAGTGTTTGTCGTTATTCTTTGAAACACAGCAGCAATATATAACCCAAAGTCGCTGGAAAAATGGTTGGATCATTCTACCGCTCGAGAAGGTATCTCAATCTTGACGCAATCCTTTACTTGTATAAGAGCCAAAAACGTCCTAAGATGGGGAGGTACTCTTGCCACATATGGGGAGGTACTGTTGCCACATATGGGAAGGTGCTGCTCAAAGCATCATTTTCTGCTTTGACAGAGTACAAAACCGACTTCGAAATCTAGTGGGCAATGACCTTTTCACCTTTTCACCTCCCTACTCTCACAGAAGAGACGTTGCTAGTCATTCTCTACTCTATCGTTATTTTCATGCCAGGTGCTCGACTTAGCTTCAATCTATGCTCCCCCCTCACAACAAAAACTCGTCTAACTACAACCACTATCAATAATTTCCTTTTCTCATTCTCTCTACCTAAAACTAAACGTCACTTCCATGAGCAAAGTTTCTTTCCTATAGCTACCCGTCTCTGGAACACAAAACTAAGATTTGGTGTTCATATTGAAAAAAAAAACCTTTGCGTGAAGAGTTTTCCTACTATATTACAAAAGAAGTTATATATATATATATATATATATATATCAATCTTCATAAAATTATACTGTTTTAATGTTTTGTAGAAATAAAATTGTTAACCTTAAAAAAAATATTTTACTTTGTGAGAATCTATTTCATAAGAAGAGGAAAATGGTTACTTACGTTTTCATTGGCATTATGCCTTCATTGATCTTCCGAACGATCCATCCAAAAAGACGTTCGTATAAAGATTTAGCAAGAGCATCTCTCCCTTCTTCCGCTTGTTTTATGGACTTCGGAGTTTCAACGGATTCATCTAAATAGTCATTTAAAATACACAAAAACTTTGTTATTTCACGGGAAGAGAATTTACACCTTTCCTAAGGAGTGGTCGGAAATGACTTGGAGTTTCGACATTAATCTCAAACAACTTATTTTTACTATAAAAAAATTAACACTAAACATCAAAAACAGTAAGTTATAGCAAGTTTAATCGTCTACGTGAAACGCGACAAAACAAGTCGACCGAGAAAAGAAACATGACCGATATATAATTGTGATGAAAAAGAAAGAACACTTCACTCTCTTTTTTTTTCTTTTTAGAAATGAATTACTTCCCTTTGTTCATTTTCTCTTGGGTAAGTCAAATAAGTCGTTGAGAGCAATGGAGAGCTGCCAAACCCCATGTCATTGTAAATACTGAAGATACTGCCAAGTCTGCTGCAAAGAAGGTGGCCTCCCTCTACCGGGCTAGAAAACTTCTCACACTTAACAGTATCGTATATCTCTACAAAGCCGCCATTCACCGATGTATGGAGTATTTTTGTTGCCACATCTACGCCGGTGCCCCAACCACTAGCCTCTCCCTCTTAGACAGGACCCAAAATAGGAGCCGCTATCCTAATAGGTCCCACACTTTCTACGAAGCTCCAGCCCCTGTCGCATCCCTGCAATCTTGCATCCCTGTACTCGTTTACAAGTACTTCAACAGAACGTCCTCTGATCGAACTTACTGCACTTGTACCCCCTCAACATAAACACCCCCGACCAATCCGACAAGCAGCAAAATCCCACCCCTTCACTATAGAGGTCCCCAGATGTTGGAAAATTTTAATAGCGTCTTTCCTCTGGAATTCCCTCCCTGCTCCCTGTTTCCCCGACTGTACGAACATGCATGAATTTAAATGTAATGTAATATTTTGCTGCACAACTCCATCCTTAGGATGTCCCTATGAATATGGCTGCTAATTGACAGTAGCCCCTCACGTCTCAGTGGCAATGTGCCCTGTTTGGGGTGAATTAAGGTAAAAAAAATAAATAAATAATGTCCGACCAATCATTACCAAGAGTTTTCTAACTGGTAGTCTTTTTAAAAAAAATATTATTATTTACCTGGCATTTTTAGGATTCTTTTCAAGAGAGCTTTCTCCAGTTGCTCTTGATCGATATTCAACAATCTTGCCACTGAAAGAAAAATAGCAAATTCAAAAATATTTAAATACAATTTTTTTTAATAATTTTTTTAATGTTTTATTTGGATTATTTGGATTATTCAGACTATTTGGATTATTTGGATTATTCAGACTATTTGGATTATTCAGACTATTTGGATTATTTGGATTATTTGGATTATTCAGATTACTTGGATTACTCAGACTATTTGGATTATTCAGACTATCTGGATTATTCAGACTATTTGGATTATTTGGATTATTCAGACTATTTGGATTATTTGGATTATTTGGATTATTCAGACTATCTGGATTATTTGGATTATTCAGACTATTTGGATTATTCAGACTATTTGGATTATTTGGATTATTTGGATTATTTGGGTTATTTGGATTATTTGGGTTATTTGGATTATTCATAAATCAACTCTGAAACTTCTTAGTCTTTCTCTCTCATCAAATCTTTCTTGGAGTTCATACAAGATCCTTTGCTCTTTCTGATTCTCGTAAAGTCGGTTCTCTCTATCGCTGCAAACACTGTATTACACGTGAGGCTATTCTCTATCTCTACAAATCTACAATCAGGCCATGTCATATTTGGACTGGTCAATCTCTATCCCATTTGAGTGATGTTAGTAAACAGGAACTGTCTCAGACAAGGGTCACAAGTGGTCAAAGGCTGAATTGTGTTAACCGGAAGCCAATGAAGTGGGCAGACATGACATAATCTTTTCTCAGACTGATGGGATTTCTGGGAGGAGATAGTCAGTCTTGGTGGGAGCCTGCGTGGAGACAAGGCAGGTTTTTTTAAATGGTCTAACGAAACATTAATATTTAAGCTATGCACTTGAAAGATAAGTAACTCTCTCCTCTTTCTTTCATCTAGGAGATGCTCATTCGCTGAATAATTCCGTTCTTCTTCTCAGAACGTGTTGTTGAACTAATTGAATAATTATATTAAAATACTTGGGTACTGCTATCGATCCTAAACCAGTTTCCGTGAACTTTGTGTCGGCAGCGTTTGGCCATGCTACATAAACACCCGAGAGATGACGAGGCGAATGGTGGCAGCCGATAACTTTGATACGTTGCTGTGTCGTATTTTTTTCAGTTTTATTTCCAAGAAAGATAGCAAATAACAAAAAAAGTGCCACTTCTTACAGAATTCCAAGCTGTACATTTAGTGTTTGTACATCTCCATGAATACTTGTCCGTTATTCCTTTTCTTTCTATCAACCGGCACATGTAATAACATGTTTTTCTTTTTTTGACAACAGCTTTCTTTGCCTGACAGAAAGAAATGACTCCTCTGGGAGACTCGACACTACTACACAGCTCTTAGTAATTCATTTTTTTTCAGGGGGGATTTTTTTTAGGGGAGATTTAACAATAAAATAAATATGGACTGCTTTTGATCAATTGCTTCTGGCTTTAATCAATTTCAATACTGATTAGAAAAATTGTCGGCTGGTTACTGACAGCTGATTGGCTAATCGCTCGGCATCTCTCTGCCACCATACGCCTCGGCATCACTCAGGTGTTTACATACCATGCCCGAACACTGCCGACGCAAAGTTCACAGAATCTGGTTCAGGATCGATAGCAGTACCAATACTTGTATTAAGAAAGCATGCCCAATGGTGACTCTGTGTTAAATAATAAGGTTGTGTTCGCTAGTATTTATTTGATGATTTAGGTTTTCAAGGGAAACATTAGAGCAGATGGCTGACCTTTGGGGGTATTGTCTCCTGTGAGAACGTGAGCTAGAGGAAATGACGTCATACGAGATGGTATAGGTTCAAAGAGCAGGGACTCTCTGTTGGAAACGATGAGATATGATGAGAAATGACTTAAGAATCAATTATAAACGAATGAGCCAGTCGCCAGTCGCCAGTCGCCAGAAATCTGTTTTCCCACTAGCAGAGAAGAAGGCAAAGTCAACAGCTTAATAAAATGGTTATGGTTAGGGGATCTAGTTCTTTTCTTTGTGTTATTGTGTCAACCTCGGAGGACAACGAGAGACAACCTCAGATAGAAGTTCCCTCAGTCTCGTAGGATCTCTAGGGTTGATCGTCGAAGAAGTGAGGTAAGATTTAATTGTACTGTTTATGATTTGTTGATTTGTATTCGATAACAATTATCTTGACATCCAAAACATTAGACCTCCCCTTGGAGGGGAGATAATACAGCACTCTGCAAGGCAGGGGCATTTAGCTCCCTGACATATATGCTAAATACTGTAATATAGGTCAGCCATTGGTAGTAGATGAAGGTTTTTCTCGCTAATAATTGGTCAAGGAAACCCCTTTTTGAAGGAAAATATATTTACCTGTCATAAGAGGAGAATTTGATTTGATGACGATGCCTGATGATTGGTCTCTGATGAATTCAATTTGCGTTAGATGGATAATCGATGCAAGGATCCTTTCCAAAGTGTTGATATCCTGTCCAGAAAAAGAATTATCTGATTTTACAGCAAGACTGATCATAAACTTAAAAAATTATATTGGAATTTATAAAACTAGAAGTATGGGCCCTATTTGACCAAATTCTAGTATATATTAAACTGTTTCTAATGTCAATACGTAGTTAAAGCAAAATAAATTGTTTTGGACTATTAAAATAATTTCCAACGCTATTAATAATCTTTACCGTATTCATTTTTTATTATCGCTTATGTTTGAATGCATGTTTTGAAACATGACGTAAGTCATAAATCTATGACGTTCACACCAAAACTGTAATGATTTTGTAAAGGTAATGTTTTAAGTTCGGATATGTTCTATTGATGAGCCCAAAGGAGGGCGAAACTCGAGTCTAGGACTTCCGGTGTGTGTCTTTCATGGTTTGTGGGCTGCGTCGTTGGAAATAATTATATATATATCATCTTACATTCAAAATAAAAATCTAATGAATTCTCTACACAGACGGATTTTTCCTTTGGTGTTTATTATTTTTGACAAAGGGGAGATTTTCTCGAAATATTAAATAAATGATTAATAATCATCCGGACAACACACAAACAGCCAACACCACACTTGCTGTTATGTAAGATTTTAAGAAAAAATAAATAGTAAGTCCCATTTCGATTTTTTATTTTTGTTCCTTCCAGCTTACAACCTGCATTGCCCTCAGACTTCTTAAACATACTACTACTATTCCCAGCAATGCTTCAAGCAAACTACCATTCTCCAATATATATATATATATATATATATATATATATATATATATATATATATATATATATATATATATATATATATATATATTTAGAGGAAGCATTATTATAATCAATGAAACAGACGAGTGGAAGAAAAAAAAAAAGGAAAATTGTTAAAATTACCTTAAGGCCTTATCGTCTGACCCTCTGAGAGGAAACGTCAGAATGGTAAATTAAAAATGAGATATGAGGGGAAAAAACTTATTTCAGGATGAGGAAACGATTGAGAGGGAAAAAAAAGGGTAAATCTCTCAACGTTATGGTGGCTTTGAATCATTAAAGATCTCCAACTGATGCTTCAAAATTTTTTGTCTACACAGGCTAGGTCGAGAGTTGTTAATGACTAACACCTCAATAATATTGAAATGGTAGTTCGACCTGAAATAAGTTTTTTCCCCTCATATCTCATTCGACTTTTAGTTTTTAATTTACCATTCTGACGTTTCCTCTCAGAGGGTCAGACGATAAGGCCTTAAGGTAATTTTAACAATTTTCCTTTTTTTTTTCTTTCTTCCACTCGTCTGTTTCATTGATTATAATAATGCTTCCTCTAAAATTGATCCTACGATTCTGTTGTACACGAAATTTACTTACATATATATATATATATATATATATATAAATTGAATTTGGACATTATAATATTCATCACCAAGTTATTATAATATTCAACACCAAGTGACTTTTTTTCTGAACTTTTCATATGATTTGTTTTTTTCTATCGTTTTATTAATTTGCACACACCTTGGATACACTTTTCACTGTCATATACTGCATCGATAGCAAACAAATTTCCCGCCTGGATAACTTTTTCGCTTTTTGGAATACCATTCACCACCTGGATTGTTTTTTAATCAACCTCTTTGATATCTTTCTTGAAGCTGTTTTAAACTTTATGACTTGGATGAACTGTATAAGTTTAGCAAAAAAGTATGTTTTGGGCCGATATATTTGATGTTTCATATAATTTTATGTATTTTTATGTAAATTATTTTAATATATTTTCAAAGTTTAATTTTATTACCTGCAGTAATGTCATTGCGGTAATGGTCCTCTGAGGAGAAGATTTTCTTTGAAAACTCATGAGTTAAGGACTTTAAAGTACTTTGCTTGAACATTGAATGCTAATGAAATTTGATTCGCACCTTACTTTATCTAGTGATATATATATATAGGATCAAATATAAACCAAAGTAAAAACTTTTAGTAGATGGAACCTATTGTGAAGAGGATTAGCTCAATATACGAGATAGAGCAATTGTAGAGATAGAAAAAAAAGAGTGATAAATATGCGACGATTGTCCAAATTTATTTCAAATTTCAATTATTCAATGCAAGGTGTATTCAGTAATAAACTAGTGTTTATTATTCTTTCCTTAAGCCAAGGCTTTTCAAAGATCGAAATCTTATCATCAGAGGAGAAATACAGATGGATAAGTTGGCTTTTGAAAAAACCAAAGTTCAAATATTTGAAAAATATGAAAATTATTATTAAAGGAATTTTTGTTAAAAAAACGCAGTGAATGAAAAGAAAAATTCCGTGAAAAATATATGCAGATTGTCCGGGTGGTAAATTTCCATTGAAAAGAAGTCAGATGAATTGTAGAATGTGAAATTTGAAATAAATTTGGACAATCGTCGCATATTTATCACTCTTTTTTCTTCTATCTCTATATCTCTATCTCTCTCTCTCTCTCTCTCTCTCTCTCTCTATATATATATATATATATATATATATATATATATATATATATATATATATATATATATATATATAATACTATCACTGAATTAATCAACGTTTGTTTCCCTAAGGCCTTTCCCCTATATATGTATTTTGTTTAATTAAAAACAAAATACATGCTAAGATATTTCTCAGTTTTGGGATTGAGTTATGTTTGGAAGCAATCCTTTTTAATTGCCCTTAGCCGTAATTTGCAAACTTAAATTTGCAAACTAAAATTTGCAAATTTTAGTTTGCAAATTTTATTAAAATAATAATTTACTTACCTCATCAGTAAAATTTAGGGTCCTAAAGATTCCAATGATTTGCGTATACAGACTTTTGAAGCGATGGATGTCTTTTATCAAATGAATATCTGTATTTCGCAGAATTCTAAATAAGAATATATAAATATATATATAAAGATAAATGAAAGAAGAGAGATAAATATGTACGAATGACAAATCTATTTCAACTTAGATTGTTCAATGCAAGGTGTACTCGGTAAAAACATGTTTATTTTTCTTTCCTTAAGCCAAGGCTTTTCAAAGATTAAAATCTTATCATCAGAGGAATTACATAGATAGATAAGTTGGCAGTGGAAAAGCCAAAATTAAAATTTGGAAAAATATAAAGTAATGGACAGTAAGAGTGTGCGTGTAAAAATATGGAGTCTGTCCAGTTGGTGAATGTCCGTAGATAAAGTGTCCGGTGAAAGGATATTTAAAGATGGAAAAAATGGTTTCGTGAAGGCAGCGTTGAAAATGTTCAAAAATGAAGTAAATCCAATAGAAAGATGTTTAGTTCAATCGTAAATGGAACACACTTATTCGGATGTAATTTTGAGAATTAGGGCCATGTTTTTACCGAGTACACCTTGCATTGAACAATCGAAGTTGAAATATCTGATGAATTGAGTTCCCACGGTGGCGTTCACACATACACAGGATATTGGGTTGAGCGAGTATGCACTGATATATCACCTCAACTAGGTAGCCAGAAGCAGGCGTGATGTCACATGGCTCAAAGAGGGAGGGAGTAAGAGAGGCAGGGAGTGGTTGGAAGGCTTGGAGCGAACCGCACGAGTAGAGAATGACTTCAGATCGACGATAAACTAAGGGGCCAAAGGGCCTCAATTATCCGTAGCTCAGAATGCCCTGCTGCTGCTAGCAGAAGAGAAGGCAAATCCAACATCTTAATAAAGGATCCTTTCTTCAAATTCAATGATTTCTGAATTTCTTTGTGCTGTTGTTAAACATTAATTTCAGGTGCCTCAGTCATAGGAGGAGTGGGCGACGGATGATTTGTGATTGCATTGATAGCAAACAACCCATGTATTTTATTTGATTGTGACTTACAAGGCATTATACCTCCCCTGAAAGAGGAGGAGGTATACGTAAACCATTCACAAATGAATTTCAAATATTCTTACAATGATTGTTTTGCTTGTTTTTGTTTTTTAGTAAACTACAATAATGTATATTTAAAAAAAAAATTTCAGGTTTAATTTTTAGTAATAGAAATGAGAGAAATGTCAGATATGCCAGAAATTAAAGAAATGTCAAAATTGCAAGAAATGCCAGATATGCCAGAATTCCAAGAAATCATAGATATGATAGAATTACAGAAATGCTAGAAATGCTAGATGTGACAGAAATGCTAGAAATGCTAGATGTGACAGAAAGGCTAGAAATGTCAGATGTGACAGAAAGGCTAGAAATGCTAGATGTGACAGAAAAGCAAGAATTGCTAGATGGGACAGAAAGGCTAGAAATGTCAGATGTGACAAAAATGCTAGAAATGCTAGATGTGACAGAAAAGCTACAAATGCTAGATGTGATAGAAAGGCTAGAAATGTCAGATGTGACAGAAAGGCTAGAAATGCTAGATGTGACAGAAAGGCTAGAAATGTCAGATGTAACAGAAAGGCTAGAAATGTCAGATCTTACAGAAAGGCTAGAAATACTAGATGTGACAGAAAGGCTAGAAATGTCAGATGTGACAGACAGGCTAGAAATTTCAGATGTGACAGAAATGCTAGAAATGCAAGAAATACCAGATATTCCAAATATGCCAGAAATGACATAAATAACATAATTGCAAAAAATGTCAAGGATTCTTACCTGTAGTTGCTTAGATTTTGTAATTCATATTCATTCAAATTGGCGCCAGCGAAGAATGCATAAAAGACATGGAAGTTTCCTTCCCCGGGATTTTGATAGACCAAGCGGGATTTTTCCAGCATGTAATCTCGAATGATGGCTAAAATGTAAAACAGAATTATTATCAATTGACGGATTAGGATTAGAGTTAGGGTCCTAAATAATAAACATCATAAACAATGAGAAAGCCAGGAGCTGAACTTAGTTGTCAGAGATATGCACATCGATTATTGTTTGAGATATTTAAACCGCCAACCTCAACAATCATTCCCATAATAAAAAAACCTTGGAAACGCAGTATATATATATTATTTAAATTCCTTTAAATTCACACATAAGTTGGGTTAATACTAATAGCTCAATTGGAATGCAACTATGAAGTTTATCTGCTCTGAAGCTTGTAATACAACCTCATTGAGCTTGCAATTTGAAACATTGAAACATTTTCGGATATTATAAGGAGTATATCCTTAAATATATATTTTTATAAGAACTAACAAACATATATATATATATATATATATATATATATATATATATATATATAACATCTTTTTTGTTAAGTCTTACCTCCTGTTACTCTTCCTGCAGTATTAAAACATACTTCTGTATATTTTCCAAATCGGCTGGAATTTCTGTTCATTGCCGTTTGGGCATTTCCGAATGCTTCTAGCAATGGATTCACCTGAGACAACGAAAGAACACAAAATGGTTGACAACATAATCGAATAAAATTAACGAAACAATAAATAAAAAATATTGGAAATCATAAAATTTTCGCAGATTGGGTATCAAATATATTGAGCATAAATTTATTTTTATATTCAAAATTTCTGTAAAAAATCGGCAAAAAATATTCGTAAACAAAGTAAAATTCATCTAATTTTTCCAATAAATTACGTTAAAAATTTACATTTCATTTAATAAAAGGGGAAAATGTTGACACCCCCCCCCTTTTGCATGCCACTGGGGGAGTCAACATTTTCCCCTTTTATTAAATTATTTTTTCTGTGACTGTATTTGTTTTCTTAATAAACCTGTTTATAAAATAACATCGGCGTTTGAGTAGTTTTGTCAGCAGACGATTACGATGATGATGATTAATATTATAGTTACATAACCCGTATTTGAGTGAGAGCATTTGAGTGACACTTTTAACGGTCAGAGGTGACGGAAATCACGAAACCACATGATTTCCAGGCAAAGATTTTTGCTCTCTTTGGCCGGTGAGACTTCAAGCAGAAAAGACGTGTCTGGGGGCACTGTCCCCGATCGGGGGCAGCGTGCACAATGGGGCTGGGAGTAGCGAAACAAGCTATCCGTCAACCTATATGTGCCTTTCTTTCTTTCAAGTAGCTTGTCTCTTTGATGTTTTTCCGTAACTGTCTTTTTAAATAATTATTTTTCTAAAATGCCACATCTGGGCTGGTGCACCAACCACTAGACTCTCCCTTTTAGGGTCAATAAAAGAGTCTTCAATCTAATAGGTCCTGCATTGTCTACTAAGCTTCAACTTCTGTCCCATCGCCGCAATGTTGCATCTCTGTGTTTTTACAAATACTTTAATGGAAAGAGCTCTGACGAACGTGTACCCCCCTCGACGTAAATACACCCGACTAACTAGACAAGCAGCAAAATCCCACCCCTTCACTGTAGAAGTCCCCAGATACCGGAAAGCTTTCTACTCTAATAGTTTCCTCCCTTAGAACTGCTAGACTTTGGAATTCCCTCCCTGTTTCCTGCTTCCCTGACTGTACTAACTTGCAGAAATTTAAATGTAATGCGAACAGACATCTCGCTGCTCAACTCCCTACTTAGAGTGTACCTGTAGGTAGTGTCCTTAATAGTATACCCTTACGTCTAAGTGGCAATATGCCTTGTTTGGGTTGAAGAAGAGTTAAAAAAAAAATTTAAGAAATCGGCCTGTAAGTGGGTTTATCAGCAGATGAAAAGAACCTTGACCCACGACGACGACAACAGCAGTGGTGTATAATGGTCTATACACCCATCATTACTTACTTGAATAATTTTCCTTTGTAACAGGGAATCCTTGTTTCCAACGCTTGAGTACATGAGATGCCGCAGCATAAATTTTGTGCTTTCCGTCTTTCCGGAACCCGATTCTCCACTGACAATAATCGCTTGATTCGTATGCGAATCAAGCATATTCTGCAACGCACATTCAGCCGTGTAAAAAATGTGCGGCTTGAGGGTCTTTGACCAATACTCGTGTTTATAGAGCTCATGGTGCTGCAAAACAAAACAAAAAACATTAATTATTATTTTTTATTTTATGGAATCGCTCCAGACAAAGCATGAAGCCACTTGATGTAAGGAGCTAACAAGAACGAAATATGAGTATTATAACGACAGGAAATGCCTATTGGCCTTAGTCTTGAAAAGACCAAGAAACAACTAATAAACCAATAAATAAATAAGTAAATAAAACACCAAACAAAATAAAACCTTTAAAACACAAATCTAAAAATAAAATAAATAATAAACCTGATACACAAATTTAAACTCGGTATCACCATCAAATATCACAACTTTTAAACGACATATTCAAACGCCCCCCCCCCCTTGTATTTTCACCTTTCAAGACACCGGTAATCCCCTACGATCTACAAACAACACCTTAAATAAAAATAAAAATACCAAACTACAAAAGAATAAATAAATTAATAAAACATAATAATAAAAAAAAAAAACCTTCTTAAAACAAAAAACTATAAATAATAAATAAAATAAAACTCAATTAATTCCCAACCAATATATTTTTTCCAGAGAGACTTTCCAGAAATGCACTGTTTTTCTTTATCGATATAACGCCATTTCGCATTGTGGTTGGGCCTCACTCAGAACGCTGACGATTCCACTAGCATAGATTTTTTTAATGTAAAAAGTCAGCCCATCTGGATGAAACTGCGGTACTTTTCTGAAATATGTAACATAGTTTTCAAATAAATTATATTATCTCTCTGCGATCGAGCACTTTACTGATTTCTTTTCAATATAACCTGACACACACAATATATATATATATATATATATATATATATATATATATATATCATTTGATGTATTCAAATAAAATGTTATAAGGAGATATAATTTTTTATGTATCAATTTTCAGTATTTACTTCAACAGTGCTCGATACGTGAATAGAGCTAGGTAGTAAGTTATGAACATATATTTATGGCAATTAAGCTAGACAGAGGCTTCCGTGTTTTATCTCCGGAGGGAATCGTCATTTTAGTCTGACGATTCCCTCCGGGGATGAAACGCGGAAGCCAGATAAAAAAATCAAGATGAAAAAGAAATTTTAAAGATGCTTAAAAAATGAACTTTCCCAAATGTATACCTACCAGCGACCATGCGCGATTTAAGTTCAATTTAAAACAGAGATTTACACCGTTAGTCCAAACAACATTGGACGCCACTTCTACAAGACCAGGAAGGATTGTTACAATTTGTCTAAAGCTCTGACGAGGCCTGTTATATCAGGCGAAATTATTAGATAAAAAAGTCAAGATGAAAAAGAAAAAAATATATATATTTTTATTTTTTATTTTGATTTTAATAAAAAATATCTGCATCTAACACATGGTTTTTATAAAGGCATATTGCCTTTTTCGTTATGTTTAATATATATATATATATTTCAACTCCGGCCCAGGAAGTATTTTTTAAATGGCCCGATTTCTCATATTAATTCCGATTAAGTGCGCTCCACATACGATTTGAACTCAACATCTCACTATTGGAGTTACTTCATTTTTTTAACGCTTTTCCATGCTGCCTTCACGAAAACCCTTTCTTCTCTATCTAAATCTCCTTTCATTGGACACCTTATCAACGGACAATTACCAACTGGACAAACCCCATATCTTTTTTACGCGAACTTTTTTTCACTCTCCATTTCTTAATATTTTTTCAAATGTTCAATTTTGGCCTTGTAACTGCCAACTTATCTATCTATGTAATTCCTCTGATGATAAGATTTTGATCTTTGAAAAGCCTTGGCTTAACGAAAGAATAATAAACATAATTTTATTACCGAATATACCTTGCATTGAACAATCGAAGTTTGAAATAAATCTGGACATTCGTACATGTTTATCACTCTTCTTTCATCGATATATATATATATATATATATATATATATATATATATATATATATATATATATATAAAGTATAAAGGTATACTCAAAAAAGAATAAAAAGGAAATACCAGTAGAGTGCTCAATTAAATTAAATTAAGAGCGTAATATTTTTATTTTTAAATACAGATTTTAATCAGACATGGACCAGTGGTTTCTGACAAGAAACGGGTTTAATTCCCGATTCCGTCTTCTTCAGCATAGTCTGAAATAGTAAATGATGGAATTTCTTCAAAAAACACTTATAACCGTTATGAAACGCTATGTACACAGAATTTTGAAATGGAGGGCCGGCGAGACGCTTAGATCAGAAAAAGCCTTCTCGTTCTTCACTTCTAAATATAGAATCTCTTACTTAACGGCTTTTTCTAATCTAAGCGTCTCGCCGGCCCCCCATTTCAAAATTCTGTGTACATAGCGTTTCATAACGGTTATAAGTGTTTTTTGAAGAAATTCCATCATTTACTAGTTCAGACTATGCTGAAGAAGACGGAATCGGGAATTAAACCCGTTTCTTGTCAGAAACAACTGGTCCATGTCTGATTAAAATCTGTATTTAAATATATATATATATATATATATATATATATATATATATATATATATATATATATATATATATATATCGTAAAGTTATTTCGTTGCAGTTTAAGTGCTCAATTACAGGCGTAACTGCTACAGGTGTATTGAAAAGATTTACCCCACAAAAATGTCTGATGTTGTTACCATTCATGATTCAACTTCTATTTCGTAAATGTGCGGTTTCAATTGTGTGGTTTGTTTACGTATATGCTAATTTGTTTGTGTATATTTATATATGCATGTGTAGTAACTTCGCCGTTGTTGTGTCCGCATTCCCACCTCCTCATCCAACCCCGGACAA
>OY744547.1:690700-700700 GCA_963556195.1 Sepiola atlantica
ACAACATAAAACCATTTTTATCACCTATACACAATTTTTTAGCGTATTATGTTGGGGACGTCGATCTATATGCTTGCCTAATTAAGAATCACTTAAGAATCATGGCTGACGGAACGAGAACAAGCTTACCCCGTGGATACCATTCGAAATTACGTACAGATTCCCAAGTTCGACTTAAAGATTCCTAAGAACCTGAAGAAGGTCGGAGATTACATCGGCCGAAACGTTGTGAAAATAACAACCAAAATGAGAGCAGTAGTCCAAATAATCCAAATCATCAATCCTCATCTCAAAAATAATGGCTGTGTTCATTCAATTTGTGTGAATAATGATGAAAATAAAACGGGGGGGGGGGGCTCAATCCTCACCCGAAAAATGCCACCCGATCCATGGAATATTTAATAATATTCACAATCCTTTCTGCAATCTAACCATATTTGGTACAAACAACCTGACTTGTTCACCGAGTTTCAGTCATAAATGTCCAACAGTCTTTGTTTTATTGCCATTAAATGATATACAGGGGGACACTTTGGTGATCGTCTCATAAGTAGAACGCCTGATCCTGAATGGGCTTCACACTCATCAGACCTCTCCCTTCCCAGATTTGTATCTGCGGGGTTATCTCAAAGATATATATTTTTTTTTACTAAAGAGTCACCACTTATAAAGGCCGAAAGGCCACTCGAGGATAAGAGTTAATGGATGCCGCGTGGACGATGAGACAACACCGTGATGATCGGTAATGGTGGTGGAAGTTTGGCAAAATTTGATTATTTAGGAGGACGGCTTAACAAGAATTTGTTTACATTGGACTTGAATACGATGATGTTATAGTCAGCTGGGAAGCAGTCCAGTGATATTGACTTCCACATACGGGTAGTTCTAGGAAAGAAACTCTGCTCATGGAAGTTTCGTTTATCTTTAGGCACAGAGTGAGAGAAAGGGAAATTATTGATAATGGTTGCAACTAGACGAGATTTTGTTGTGAATGTTTTACAGGAGGGGAGAGGGAATAGATTGGAGCTCAGTCGAGCACCTGCCATGAAAATAACGATAGCAAATTGAAGATGGCCATCACAGCCAAATTTAGGGCAATGCCAAGAGATGAGTGTGTCAGAGTTAGAGTTAGGGTTAGAGTTAGGGTTAGGATTAGGGTTAGGGTTAGGGTTAGGGTTACACGTCGTATTCATCGTCATTGATGATGACACCACACTCTATACCAGACATGTGGGAAAAACGAATGTACACATATCACAGGCAATGTCTAAAACCTTAGAAAATGTCCTCCAGTCTGTTTTGTTTCATTTTACTTCAGTCGAAATTCTCAGAAATCAAGGAGCCCCTTCTTGTTGCTAACACCTGATCTCTATATGAGATACATAGATATCTGAATATTCCATTAAAGTTCTCCTTTACCTTTTGTTTCATTTTACTTCAGTACAAGTTCTCAGAAATCAAGGGGCCTACATAGATATTCGAATATTCCATTAAAGTTCTTCTTTACCTTTCAAACGTTGAGTTAGTAAAGAAGTTAAGAACATTAATTTTCTTCTCCCCAATTGACCAGATAATTATGTTATAGTATATCTTTCTTGTGGTCTCTTGGTCTTACCGGATTCCAGGACAAAAAATCATCTAGTCTGGTGGAGTATCCAGCCAAGTGCTATTACTTGAGGTAACATTACTTAGAGAAGGTGCACCATTCCTCCTATGGTCCAGTATATAGCTGTGTCGAGGGGATCTTATTTGGGCTTCGAATACTATGTTATTTTGAATATTTGGTCAGGGTTTACTTGTAGGGTGAATTATCCTCATGTCAGGTTGTCCTGACAAATACTTGTACAGAGAGACCGAAGCCACTCGAGGATGGTGTCTAGTAGGTAATTCAAATTCTCCCTTAGAAAAATGACCTCCAGTCTGTAGTGGAATGGGGACGTAAATGGATGGTAACATTTAATGCTACTAAAGCTCCTTTCCTTCAACAATTACAAAGATAAAACAAAGACTATTTGTGGCACGATGAGGAACTGTCTGGTGGAATTTTAATTGATTAAACGTTTTTAATTAATTAATTGAATTTAATTAGATTATGTAATAAATCTGGTTGAAATGAATCAAGTGTTGGCATGCAGAATATTGTTTTTGTGAACGATCTAATTTGAAAAGTCATCTTTTGCACTGGGGTGACCCTGAAAGCTAGAGCTTTATTTTTGATCATTGAAAGGTCACGCTAGGACCTGGTTTGTCCCAGATTAACAATGACAGTTGAAAGAAATATCTCAAATTGAATTGTTTACATTTCTTATATCGAAGTCAGAATGGGAAGAGAATCATACTTGATTCCGACAGGTGTTAACGATTTGATTTTCATGATGACCTTTAGAAGTGAAATCTAATTCAGAACAATGAATAAATTATTTTATGACAAACAATTTTGTGTCGAAAGATTGGAAAGGTCGCGAGAGTACACTTTTCATATCTGACAAATATAATCACCTGCCAACTGATATTAAGGCATGCTAATTCTTAATTAAGACCCAGCCCCATATTGGGGGCCCATAATTAAGGCCCACCTTTTTGTTAAAATAAAGGTTTTTCATTGCTCAACCAATCATAAAAGAGCAGAAAAATGCAATACGAATTGTGATTGGTGAGCGAATCACAAACCTTGTGACAAGTAGAAATTCCCAATAAAAGAACTGGCTCTGGGAGAATTCGACAGAGGACCGTCGGTCAGCTCAGTGAGACAGATAGACTGAGAGAAGGACCGTGTTAGCGAACGATCAAAAAAAGGGAACTCTGTTCGAAATTTAACTAAGGGACAAAATCTCAAAGAAAACTTTAAAAGTCCCCTAACCAAGACTTAGCACCAGTCAGATTCCTCAACGTGTCTTTTCTACCCAACAAGAACGACATAACTTTTCTTTTTATTATTGTTACACACCTGTGTTCCAATAAATATTTGTTATTGTTCTCGGAGAGTTTTTCTTGTTTTTGGGTTACCAACAAAACCGGCCTCATACCTAAGTTCCTAACGCAGCTGAATCAACACGAAAGTTCCGCGGATCTTCAACACAGCGTCGGCGTGGAGCGATTGATGGAGCAGCTAGTCGGAGTGCATGCGACCCTCGTGACCTCGAATTACATTTAGTGCCGAGTCATCCAGAATACAACACTGAGTGACTCCCCGAGCCACGATAGTATCACATATTAGACATTCATGATTGAACCAAGTGATGCATATATTAAAGTTTATTTGTACCAAATACGGTTGGATTGACGAAAGGATTGTGAATTTTATTAACGATTCTATGGGTGACATTTTTGAGGGGGTTATCCTGTATTTTAAGCTTAAAAGTAAAAGCCCAAATAAACTGGGTTTTTTCAAATTTAAGCATGACAACCAAAATAAAATGTTGTTTAATACTTAAGCGTGACAGACCAACGAATATTCTATTTCAAACAAATATGCTATTTCAAACAAATATGCTATTTCAAACAAATATGCTATTTCAAACAAATATTCTATTTCAAACAAATATGCTATTTCAAACAAATATGCTATTTCAAACAAATATTCTATTTCAAACAAATATTCTATTTTAAACAAATATGCTATTTTAAACAAATATGCTATTTCAAACAAATATGCTATTTCGAACAAATATTCTATTTCAAACAAATATGCTATTTCAAACAAATATGCTATTTCAAACAAATATGCTATTTCAAACAAATATTCTATTTCAAACAAATATTCTATTTTAAACAAATATGCTATTTCAAACAAATATTCTATTTCAAACAAATATGCTATTTCAAACAAATATGCTATTTCAAACAAATATTCTATTTCAAACAAATATGCTATTTCAAAGAAATATGCTATTTCAAACAAATATTCTATTTCAAACAAATATTCTATTTCAAACAAATATTCTATTTCAAACAAATATGCTATTTCAAACAAATATGCTATTTCAAACAAATATTCTATTTCAAACAAATATGCTATTTCAAACAAATATGCTATTTCAAACAAATATGCTATTTCAAACAAATATTCTATTTCAAACAAATATTCTATTTCAAACAAATATGCTATTTCAAACAAATATTCTATTTCAAACAAATATTCTATTTCAAACAAATATGCTATTTCAAACAAATATGCTATTTCAAACAAATATGCTATTTCAAACAAATATGCTATTTCAAACAAATATTCTATTTCAAACAAATATTCTATTTCAAACAAATATGCTATTTCAAACAAATATGCTATTTCAAACAAATATGCTATTTCAAACAAATATTCTATTTCTAAAAAGTGACAGACCAAATAAAATTTTGTTTTAAACTTAAGCATATAAACCAAAGAAAATGCTATTTCAGTCTTTACTGTGACAGATTTCAAACTTAAGTGTGACAGACTGAAAAAAAGCTATTCGAATTTAAATGTAACAGACAAAATAAAATGCTATTTCAAACTTAAGCATGACAGGCCAAAGAAAATGCTATAATAACTTAAGCGTGACAGATCAAACTTATTGCTTTTTTTAAAGTTAAACACGCCAACCAACAAAAATTCTATTTCCAAATGAAACTTGACAGACCAACGAAAATGCTATTTCCAAATGAAAATTGACAGACCAACGAAAATGCTATTTCCAAATGAAAATTGACAGACCAACAAAAATTCTATTTCCAAATGAAAATTGACCGACCAAAAAAAATGCTATTTCCAAATGAAAATTGACAGACCAACAAAAATTCTATTTTTTTTATTGGAATTTTTGTGAATTTTAATTGAATATCGTTTTGTCATTAACTTAATTGAATAAAATTATTTAGAATCATACTTTTTTAAGTTAATTAGAAGAAAGTTACGTTTCTATGTGAATTTCGATGACAATTTTATTAAATAGATTTTCACAATATTTATTTTTATGTTTTGATCAGAAACACTTGACACGCCGCCCTAACTGCACCTAACCCCTCCCCAGCCTATATGGCGCCTACAACCCGGGTAATAGTCTGGGTTGTCAGTAACTTTAGCCAGTCCTGCTGTGCTGAACTGAAACTGCATTCAAAGGGAAAGTCCGTGACTCATCATGCTTGCACATCTGTCAACTCGTAAAAAAATTAACTTCAAACAATTTTTTCAGACAGAAGCCGACATTTAATCATTTTTTTTTTTCAGAAATATTTTTCAGTTTTTCTTTCAGAAATATTTTTCATTTATTTTTTTTTCAGAAATATTTTTCATTTTTCTTTTTCAGAAATATTTTTTTTTTTTTTTTTCAGAAATATTTTTCATTTTTTTTTTTCAGAAATATATTTTTTTTTTATTTCCATAAATATTTTTCATTTTTTTTTTCAGAAATATTTTTCATTTTTTTAAAATTTATTTACGAGTGAACACCCTCCATCAAAAATGACAGGGGGAGTATGCTTCGCCAATGTTCTCAACGATCTAAATAAATAAATGCGAAATTTTGATTTGTTACATTTATCACTCCTATCTTACCATCAAAATGGCTTACTGTTATTTAAATCACTAATGTAAGATAATATTTCGATTCAGCTGCTGTTGATTTTTAGATTCGTAGTGTTACATTATTGAAGGGAAGGCGTTCTTTTTACAGGACACATCGTGGGTTAAGAAGGATATATATTTATTATGAAATACTGTATATAAAGTACAGACGAACGATGCAAGGTGGGGTCTTTGAATGCCTAATTTGCATAACTATTTTTTAAATAGTTCATAATAAATTAATATCTAGTGTCATTAATTTCTAATTTTGTTGTCCTATTTTTCCTATATATCTGCAATAGTTTCGTCTATATTAACAGTAATTAATTAAAGTGATTTAATAAAAAAAAAAAGGATAAATTATGAAAACCTTTCTTAAAATATTATGTCATTAATTATCAAGGGAGATAATTTAAATGAAACTAATATATCTTAACTAGCTAGAAAGAAAGATATACCAATGTGGCATCAGAGTTTACAGAGGAGGAGGTGACTGCTCTCTCTCTTTCTCTTTCTCTTTCTCTCTCTCTCTCTCTCCTTCTCACTATGTGTGTGGGGAGGGTTTTTTTTTTTTAAATAATTTTTTTGCGTCGTTCTGACTCCCTTTCCTTCTCCCTCTCTATCTCTCTCGCACCCCTCTCTCATCTCCCTCTCTTTCTCTAGCTAAGTGTTAAGAAGTAACCGACCAATCAAATCACAGATACGAAGGTATTTGATTTATATGCATCCCAGTTCTATTAATTGACCAACAGTGTGTGAAAAAAAAAACACAAGTGACGCCCAAAAATTATATCTGAAAAAGAAATTATACTTTCGTAAAAATAGCGGCTATATGACCCTGCTCTCACTTTCGTCTGCGTGATCGAAATCACTTTTCATGCCCAAAGTAAAAAAAAAAATCACCCGTTTGGGGCCAATGACTCAGCATTTAAAGACCAGGATTTTTAGGAAAAAAAAACAAAAAAAAAAAAAAACAGGATAGTCCACCGGGTAAAGATCGAAGAGACGGGAAAACAATGCAAGTACACGGAACTTGCCAGAAAACTGAAAGGAATACGATACACGAAAAAAGTCAATATAATACCAATAATCGTAGAAAAAAATGGGAAAAAAACTATCAGAAATTAGAATTAAAGGGAAGACTGAGACTATGTCAATGGACGGCAATGATAAAAACAGCTGAGATCTTAAAGAAAATCCTTGAATGTGGAAACCAACTCACGCAAACTACGAAAACTAACCAGCCACATGGAATTTGCAACAGAAGTAAAACAAAAACTTGGAAGGAAACAAAACCACGTGAAACCAAGGGAACTGAAACTGCAACAAATCTTATAAACTGCCCCCCCCCCAAAAAAAAGGACACAAAATAGTTGTGAATGGTCAAGGAAGATGGAAAGACCGAGAAGGGAGAGCACTAACCTGACCTCCACTGGAAGGGTGCAGGGAGTACTGGGACCTTGGGGAGGCTTATTCCCACCTAAATCCCAGAGAAGACATATTGTCGTTGCCAGCGAGAAATCAATGGTAAGCTGCTGTTGCGATAATGCAAAGTCATTTGCAATGGTTATCGAAAAGGAGTGAAGAGTACTGGAAATCTGGGAAGCCATGGCATGGATTGACTTCAAGAAAGCCTACAACAGAATCTCCCAAGTATGGATAATTGGATGCTTAAAAATATGTGAGATACCCAACAGAATTGTCAATCTCATTACGAAAGCAATGGAAATATGGAGGTTAGAACTGACAGCCGGAGGACAGCACCTGACTGAGATAAAGATACAGAGAGGCATCTTCCAAGGAGACTCCCTATTATACCTACTGTTTATAATAGCCATGATGCCACTCAACTACATACTTAGGAAATGAGATTCCGGATACAAGTTTACAGACACAAAACAAAGAATAAACCACCTGATGTACATGGACGACCTAAAACTATTTGAAAATAGCAAAAAGGAATTGTAAAAGCTGATGAATATGACCAACATCTTCAGTCATGACATTCAAATGGAATACGGAATGGAAAAGTGTGTACTGCTAGAGATTAAAAGGGGAGAACTGGAGACAACTGAGGGCATGGAACCGCTTAACCGAGAGGAGATGAGGGTGCGAGGCAAACAGGATAGCTATAAATATTTTGGAATACTGTAAGCAGATACCATCTAATCTACAGAAATGAAAGAGAAGATTGGAAAAAACTATTTGAGAAGAACAAGTAAGCTCTTAGAAACGAAATTATATAGCAAAAACCTTGTAAAAGGAATAAACACCTGGGCAGTATCACCAATAAGATACTCTGGACCATAGGTTGCACTAAAGGAGAACTCAGGCACCTTGACCAGAGGACTAGAAAATAAATGACCCTGCACAACGCACTGCATCCAAAAGATGATACGGACATTAAAGGAAACGAAGGGGGAAGATGACTGGTAAGTATAGAAGACTGTGTGGAATACACAAAAAGTCTAATCACCGCAGCAAGAAACACCGTCCCAATGAATAACTCGGGCAGCACCAAAACCAGAAACAAAAGACACGGAAAGAAAAGTGAGAAGAAAAACAACTACATAGACGTTTCATAAGAATGACAGGAGAAGAGACACACGAAAATAGCTGGGCATGGCTAAGAAAAGGACACCTGAACAGAGAAACGGAATCCCTACTGACGGCTGCACAGAACAATGCGATTAGGACAAACTACATTAAAGCTGAAATAGATAAAACCCAGGAAAACAGTAAATGTAGACTGTGTGGACAAAGAAACGAAACAGTAAATCACATAATAAGTGAATGCAGCAAACTAGCCCAAAAAGAATACGAGAACAGACACGACTGCGTGGGGAAAGTAGTACACTGGGAACTATGCAAATGACTGCATTTTTAACACGTGGGCAAATGGTACAAACATAAACCAGAGACAGAAATACTGGAAAACGAAAATCTAAAAATCCTCTGGGACATGAAGGTGCAAACAAATGAACTCATACAAGCAAGGAGACCGAATGTCATAATAGTCAACAAGAAAGAAAAATCCTGCATAATCGTAGATTTTACCGTCCCAGCAGATCACAGTGTGAAGATCAAGGAAACAGAAAAACGAAGCAAATACATGGAGCTTGCCAGAGAATTGAAAAGGATATGGAGCATGAAAAAGTCAATATAATAATACCAATAATCGTATGAGCACTAGGAACAGGCACGAAAAACCTGGGAAAAAGACTGGGAGAAATGTAAATCAAAGGGATGACTGAGACTATATAACGGACGGCAATGATGAAAACAGTTGAAATCTTAAGGAAAATCCTTGAATGCAGAAACCAACTCACATAAGCTACGAAGACTAATCAGTCACATGCAAGTTACAATAGAAAAAAAACAAACACGGAAATAACACCACCACAAGAACCTACGAACATACACTACAAGAAATTTCATAAAATATCCCCCCCCCTCCAAAAAAAAGTGATGACACCAGCCTCGGCTAATACCACACAAAATAGTCGTGAAGAGTCAAGGAGGATGGGAGGACCGAGGAGGGAGAGCACTAACCCGCCATGAACTTGAAGAGTACAGAGAGTGTTGGGCTTATTACCACCCATATCGCAGAGGAGACCAATGGTCCTTACCAGCAAGAAATAATTGTAAGCAACTGTTGCGATAGCGCAAGATCATTTGCGGTGGTTATCGAAAAGAATATAGGAAATCTGGCGAGGCTTGTTGTCACTCAGACTCCAGGGAACACCACCGGTTGTTGTCGGTGAGCAATCACTGACGATAACTTGTGTGATAACTCCTAGCGAGTACATAATAATAATAATAATAATAATAATAATAATAATAATAATAATAATAATAATAATAATAATAATAATAATAATAATAATAATAATAATAATAATAATAATAATAATAAAAATAATAATAATAATAATAATAAAAATAAAAATAAAAATAATAAAAATAATAATAATAATAATAATAATAATAATAATAATAATAATAACAATAATAATAATAATAATAAAAATAATAAAAATAAAAATAATAATAATAATAATAATAATAATAATAATAATAATAATAAAAATAATAATAATAATAATAAAAATAAAAATAAAAATAATAAAAATAATAATAATAATAATAATAATAATAATAATAATAATAATAATAATAATAATAATAATAATAATAATAATAACAATAATAATAATAATAATAAAAATAATAAAAATAAAAATAATAAAAATAATAAAAATAATAATAATAATAATAATAATAATAATAATAATAATAATAATAATAATAATAATAATAATAATAATAAAAATAAAAATAATAATAATAATAATAATAATAATAATAATAAAATAAAAATAATAACAATAATTAAATAAAAAGAAGATTCAAGTCATCCCAACACCAATAAACTTTTACCTACAATTTTTGGCAACA
>OY744547.1:705700-718200 GCA_963556195.1 Sepiola atlantica
ATAGATAGATAGATATGGAAATAGATAGATAGATATGGAAATAGAAAAAATATAGATAGATAGATAGAAAGATAGATAGATAGATAGATAGATAGATAGATAGATAGATAGATAGATAGATAGATAGAGGGTAAGAGAGAGAGAGAGAGAGAGAGAGATAGAGAGAGAGAGATAGAGAGAGAGAAAGAGAGACATACAGACAGATATATATATATATATATATATATATATATATATAGAGAGAGAGAGAGAGAGAGAGGGGGGGGTGTTCTCTACCGGAAGTTATCTATAATTATAGATTCCAAATAAACAAACTTTTTTGCTGCCCCAAAATGATCTTTCATTTTTGTCATTTGTGCTGGTCAGTATCGAAGGCCGTGCATATCGATGAGCGCCATCACGTGGATGATTGGTCAAGTGGCATTTGTGTTAGTCGCTGCACATAATTCGGACATGAAAATTATTCACTTACACCAGGCACAATACTACGCCTTTCGCTTAGAGTTGACCAGTGCTATGGAGAAAGAAATGACAGTTTCAAATTAGTAGAACAATTAAAGTTTAAAGTGACCCATGCAACAAAAAAACAGGAAATTTAGAGCACAATAAATGTCTCTTGCTTTCCAGTCTTCTTTTTTTTTCTTTTCATTCCAGCATGGGGGCAGAGTAAGTGCACATTCCTTTTTACATCACATTTTGTCATGTAAATAATACAAATATTGCAAAAAACGTGAAATTTAATTTACATGTACATATGCAATTTTGGAGCTTCTGTAGTTTCGCCCCGACGTTTTAGGCCTCTCTTAAAAAAAAAATAGCTAAAGAAATGTATAAACCTTGTTATGTACTTACGTGGTAGCTGAAAAGAAGACTGTAAACCAAAAATTACGCAAATTCATCCAGTATTTATTAAATTTAAAAAAAGAAAACGATTTTTTCTTTCGGTAACAATTTTTGTTAAACCAGTAAACAAAATTTGAGTTACCTCCCTTGCCTATTTCATAAGTGAAAATGTCTAACGATACGTAAGATCGTTTTGTTCTTCTTTTCTTATAATTTAATAAATATTGGATGAATTTGCGTAATATTTTCAATACATCTTATGTTCAGCTACCACGTAAGTACATAACAAAGTTTATACATTTCTTTAAATATATTAATGTCGGGGCGAAACAGCAGAAGCACTGTAATTTTTAATCTAAACGCTAGTCTCTAACTTTATAAACTGTTAAATAGGAGGGATAATTCTCTCATTTAGACTACAGGGTGCCCTGCAAAAAGCAGGAAATGTTCAATCTAAAGGCTAGCCTCTGACTTTATAAATATTCAAGTAAAGAAGATAATTCTCTCTTTTAGACTTGGATTTTTGGGATTCTTTGGATTCATCAGATTCTGCATATTCTTCAGATTCTTCAGATTCTTTGGATTCTTTGGATTCATCAGATTCTGCAGATTCTTTGGATTCTTCAAATTCTTCATATTCTTTGGATTCTTTGGATTCTTCAAATTTTTTGGATTCTTAAAATTCTACATATTCTTTGGATTCTTTGGATTTTTCATATTCTTTGGATTCTTCAAATTCTTCATATTCTTTGGATTCTTTGGATTCTTCAAATTTTTGGATTCTTTAAATTCTACATATTCTTTGGATTCTTTGGATTTTTCATATTCTTTGGATTCTTCAAATTCTTCATATTCTTTGGATTCTTTGGATTCTTTGGATTCTTCATATTCTTTGGATTCTTTGGATTCTTCGTATTCATTGGATTCTTTGGATTCTTTGGTTTCTTCGGATTTTTTGGATTCTTTGGATTTTTTTGGATTCTTTGGATTCTTTGGATTTTTTTGGATTCTTTGGATTCTTTGGATTTTTTTGGATTCTTTGGATTCTTTGGATTTTTTTTGGATTCTTTGGATTCTTTGGATTTTTTTGGATTCTTTGGATTCTTTGGATTTTGTGGATTCTTTGGATTCTTTGGATTCTTCGGACTACTATTCCTGTTATCTTGTTGAATCTTTATGTTGAAATTTCATAACTGAACCTTTTATTTAATCCACGTGACATGAAAGATAAACGTCCCCCCCCAAAAAAATAAACATGAACTCACAGTCGCCCTTCAGCATTGCTCCACGTTGTACGGCAGTCCGCCATCTTGAAGCTTCACCTCAGGACAGGGTCTGGAGCTTGGTGGATAGTGCGGGACCTATCAGATTAGAGACTCCTTTTTGGACCTTGTCTAAGAGGGAGATACTAGTGGATGGTGCACCAGCCCACATGTGACAACAATACTCCATGCATGGGCGGATGGTAGCTTTGTAGAGATATAGGATATTGTGAAAAGTTTTCTAACACGGTAGAGGGAGCCCACTTTCAGAGAATCCAACCGCACTTGATTCACCGGGTATATTCGTCAGGTAGTTTTTTGTAATTCTTTTTTATGGGTCCGGTTGCTCCTATAATTACTGGAATGATTTATATGATAGATAAAATCGCACTCAATCAAACAGGCCATTTATCTCGGCGGCCACGCTGCAGTCCTCCGAGTCGGTAGATTGCGATGGTAACCACTGCGCTACCGTCACTTTCTCGTAATGATTTGCATATTCTAATCACAGATCAAGTAAAATCATCAGACAATTAATACTTGCTTTTATCTGCGTTAAATTTATTCAACGAATCAGGTCAGTAATCTCAAGGTATGTTGTTTGTTTGTTTTTTGTTGCTTTTTTGTTTTGTTGTTTTTTTGTTTTATATTTATTTTTGTTTTTTTTAAAGAGATTTCTATGAGAACTTTGTTTTCTCACTTGACATTAACTTCTTGGATCACCACCACTTGTCGGGTTGAAGTTGAAAAACCAGTTTCGTGAAATCGGAAAGCTTGACGGGCAGATATTCTGTTTCTCAGCTTTCTAAAGCCGAGCCGCCGACGACACCAGTTAAGGATCTCTGCGTGCAAAGATGTTTCACACCAATTAATAAACATTTATGAGCTTTTTTTTTAGTATCAAACGATTTAATTTTTGCACGCATGCACGCATGGATGCATGCACGCACGCACGCACGCACGCACGACCCTCAAAGTCACGCTCCGCACAAATCTCGAAACTTAAGAAGAACTTTGTCACACCACATATTTCTCGGCGTTTAAAACAGAAACTAAATATAGCCCACAGTACCCACCCTTACGCCCAGCAGCTGTGTTCAAAAATTCATAATCATCGGTTAATTAGTTTATGGGGTGAATTCTATACATAGAAATATATAAACATATACACATACCTAACTTTATATAAATAGAGATATATAATTCGAGCATATATTAAGTGAATTCATGATGATTTGTTAATTAGTTTAGGAGTGAATCCTATACATAGAAATATATAAGCATATACACATATCTAACTTTATATATAGATATATAGTGTGTCAGGTTATATTGAAAAGAAAGCTATAAAGTGCTCGATCGAAGAGGGCTGAGAGCTAATATAATTTATTTGAAAACTATATGTTACATATTTCAGAAACGTACCGCAGTTTCATCCAAATGGGCTGACTTCTTAATTTAAAAAAAAATTCTATGCACTTGGTTAGTTATTTGACCTCATTCAGAACGCTGACGATTCCACTAGGCATAGAATTTTTTTAATTTAAAAAGTCAGCCCATCTGGATGAAACCTCGGTAGGTTCCTGAAACATGTAACATATAGCTTTCAAATAAATTATATATATATATATATATATATATATATATATATATATATATATAGTAAGTTATGAAAATATATTTACTATATATATATATAGTAAATATATTTTCATAACTTACTATATATATATATATATATATATATATATATATATATATATATATATATATATATATACTAAGTTATGAAAATATATTTATGGCAATTAAGCTACACAGAGGCTTCCGCGTTTTATCCCCATAGGGAATCGTCAGGCTAAAATGACGATTCCCTACGGAACCTTCTGTGTAGCTTAATTGCCATGACTATATTTTAATAACTTACTACCTAGCTCTACTCACGTATTGAGCACTGTAAATACTGAAAATTGATATGTGGCGTGTCCCTTTTCTTCCTGAGATGATCATGGATGGCTCTGCTCTTGAGAAGAAATCGACTCTGAGACTCCTTGGTCTTTCTTTCTCATCAACTATTTCTTGGAGTTCATACATTAGATCCATTGCTATTTCTGCTTCTCATAAAGGTTCCCTCTATCCTTGAGTGGCCTTTTGGCCTTGATAAGTGGTAACTCTTTAGTAAAAAACAAACAAAACAAAGTAAATGTTCACATAAACTTTTTAACGTGTAAAAAATTATTATTTTCGAAGATTTATCAATATATATATATAATTAACTATTTCATGTATATATATATATATATATATATATATATATATATATATATATATATATATATATATATATTTAAAAAGAATACGCGGAAATCTCTCTAAGGCCCTTTCGACTATCATCTCGTCAGGAGAAAATCGATAGTTTTAATTAATAATAACGTCGAAAGAAAGAGCAAATGGGGAAATTGAGTGTGCTAAAATTAACGTTGAAGCGATTAAAATTCAATTTAATGATTTCGTTAAAAGTCGATTAAGAGGCACTACGTTAGGGGATAAAAAAATAAAAAAAATTGAGAAGGAGTTCAAAGTTCCCCAAAGAGATTAAGCGATCTTACAAATTCCTTCTGCCGGCACAAGGAAGGTTTTCGCATAGCAATAGAGACAGATTCCAATATTTTCAAATGGTTCTTGGAATCTGCTCGATGCAAGACCTCAAAACGGTCTATTTTATAGCCACTGGCACAGCTAGGGTTTTCAACCAAATGCTGGCCAATAGCAGAGTCCAAAGAATTAGAGGAGGGGTAACACAAGGACCCTACCCTTCCCTGACGTATTTTTGATGGAATGTGCTGGTTTATGCGAGTCTGCAAATGCAAGAAAGTGCGCCCTATATAGCCAGCATCACATTGGCATTTAAATTGGTATACAATATTACTATAATTTGTATAGGGCACACTATCCTTGCGAAAGGAAGGAAAAGCAGGTCTTGTAGCATAAACTAATCGTAAGGAAACAGAGTAGAAGCAATTGCTAATGCTATCAACAATCTGTTTACCTAGTTTAATACTATTTCCCCCTATCCAAGGTCATTTTAAATAAATGAGGTATTTTACAGGCCCAAATATTTTAGGGGATTTAAAATCAGCAACCTTTTTATTAATGCAATCATTGATAAGGTCCTCGGGATAACCATTATATATATATATATAATTAACTATTTCATATATATATATATATATATATATATAAGCTATAAATATTTTTAAAAATATTAAAGTGTTTTTTTTTCACCTACAGACGACATGTTTTCATGCTCTCTTACCCTCATCAGTGTAGGAGTGGATGTTGCATGGGCTCGAACGCAGTTCGTAGATTCAGGCTAGAATCACAGGACAAATGCTCAGGAGCACACGGCCACGAGAAATCGACACAGACAGTAATTGAAATTAAGATACACTTAGCCGGGAGGCGGGAAAGGGTCATTGCTATCTACAGTGTTTAACGCTCGAGCAAAACTATATATATATATATATATATATATATATATATATATATATATATATATATATATATATATATATATATATATATATATATGTGTGTGGGTGTCTGTGTGTGTGTGTGTGTGTGTGTGTGTGTGTGTGTGTGTGTGTGTGTGTGTATTTATGCAAAGACTTAAAAATAACAGAATTCGTCTGTTTAATTATGCCTTTTTTATTTTTTCAATTTTTCTGATGGAAAGCAACAAAATTAATAAATGTTCCATAGGTTTCACGGACGTTTTCGATTCTTCGTCGAATCATCCTCAGGTGTCAAAAGCAAATGAACAAAAAAGCTGGAGAACGAAGAGAATTTTTTAAAAGGCGGTGAAGAAACGCGCAGAGAACGTTTTTCGCCTTGTTCCAGGAAGTCGTTGACGATTTAAATTCAGCAACGCTAGATGGCATCACAGAATAAAATCACATTACGTTAAGCATTTTGAAATGTTACCACTGGTTTCATATGTGATGTTAATTTTAGGCTGTTGTGTTTTTATGTAGATAGCTTCTAGTATTTTTAATTTTTTAAATTGCTTTTGGAATGTATTATTTTAGTGTTATTAACTAGAATTTGTCTAAAATCAGAGGGAGGGCAGTTAGGTTTTTGTAGATGTTGGTAATTGAGCTAGTGTTTACAAGGTGCATGGTGAGGCGGCGGGATAGGGTAGTGCTTGTAAAACCAATGTAGCTATTAACTTTATTATTATTATGGAAGTTACATTTTTGGAGGACCCTTTTTAGGGTTCTAGTTTTGTGGGGAAGATTTTCGGAGAGCAGAGTTTTATAGAAACATTTTAAAGAAAAATAGTTTTAAGTAATATTCAAACGTGTGAGAGAGCGAGAGAAATGTTATACAATAAACAAACAAAATAATGAATTGAAAGCATAAATTCACACAAGAGATATTTTATATATGTTTAAAATGGAAGTCTACAAAGATAGGAAAACATAGAATAATTGTTCATATTTGATTTTCCTTGCCGAACAACAAAGTTGAGATATTGAGGAAGCCTGAGTCGATAATTTAAAGGATGTGAATTATCCACAGGTCTGAAAAATCGTAATCAAAACTTCCTCACGCAATTACATGAATTACATTTCATTGAAAGTTATTAAATAGAGTCAATAATCATTTGTTTTCATATTAGAAAGTTCAGTGAGAAATGTATGAAGTATTAAAATGGTTAAGTTTATAAGTTTGTGTATGTGTTTGTGTGTGTGTGTGCGCGTAAGACAGTGAAAGAGTTAATGCATTGTGTATGTGTGTGCTTGATGTCAGTGTGACTATATGTGCGTGAGTTTAGAAAAGGCGTTTTTCAGCATTCCCAAGGCCCTACAGACGGGCGATGGGACTGTAGAAACGTCGATGTTAACTCTCTCATGGATTTGAGCTAAACAATCCAGTTGAAGGAAAAATCTGGCCTTATATGGGGTCGAGGTGGCTCCCAAGGGATAATTTCAGAAAATCTGCTGATTTGTTCAAAATATAATTTTTATTAATTCTGGCGTTGAAACAAATAAATTCATACCATCAGTTCCAAGAATTAAAAATCAACAAACTTTGGCGTACAATTATTTTTATTTAATTCGGATATGTGTCTTCTTATGTATATATATATATATATATATATATATATATATATATATATATATATATATATATATATATATATGTATATATATGTATATATATATATATGTATATATATATATATATACATATATATATATATATATATAATAATGGTAATAATCCAGGTGAAAAATATCCACAGGGTGGTAATCCAGAGAATTTTAACCGGGTTTATAAAAAGTGCTCAATATCAAAATAGAGCTTTATATATGATAGTTTTATTTACACAGACATGTACAAAATCTGCGACACTGGCATGTCGATGTTATCGATCAACAGTTACTATGAACTGAGATCTCATCAGGCAGAGTTAGAATCCGATCTTAACCTCAGATCATTCTCTCCAAATATGATCTGAGGTTAAGATCGGATTCTAACTCTGCCTGATGAGATCTCAGTTCATAGTAACTGTTGATCGATAACATCGACATGCCAGTGTCGCAGATTTTGTACATGTCTGTGTAAATAAAACTATCATATATATATATATATATATATATATATATATATATATATATATATATATATATATATATATATATATATATATGGGGTAAGGTACACGATAAGTCATGAAAATGAAATGCCGTGGTAGACAAAATGTGTTTAAAATGACGAATGGAAAACCGGTTAAAGTGCAGGAGAAAAACAAAAACAAGAGATTTGACCGGTTTCGATCGTGTTAGCGAACGTTTTTCTGAAGACGTTCGCTAACACGAACGAAACCGGTCAAATCTCTTGTTTTTTTTGTTTTTCTCCTGCACTTTAACCTGTTTTCCATTTGTCATTTTTCACACACACACACACACACACACACACATATATATATATATATATATATATATATACATATATATATATATATAAAAATATTTTGAAAAACCTAAACAACGTATTTTTGTTGTTTTTTAAATAAATTATTTATTTATTTTAAAAACTTGAGATCTTTCAGCGAAATACGCCTTCGTCAAAAGTATAGGCATTTGAAAAAAAAATATTTTTCGTTTACTTTTCTATTTAATCCTTCTTGATTGGGACATTGTCGCAGGCAAGATGAAATTCGTCTGGATATTATGACGATTGGTGTTTTAATGCCTGGTATATATATATATATTCAACAACACGTAAACCACGTGATACACACACCAGGCATTAAAACGCCAACCGTCATAACATTGCCTGCGACGATATATATATATATATATATATATATATATATATATATATATATATATATATATATATATATATATATATATATATATATATATATATATATACATAGATTTATATATATGTACATACAAATATATATATATATATATATATATATTAATTTTTATATACATAAAATGAATCCAAGGACATGGCTATCAGTCGTAATCAGCATAGCTAACCTGAGCAAGGATCGAACCTATGCTATTACTGCCTGCAGTCTGGCGTTTTACCACCAAACAACAAACACCTTTACGAAATATGTACGATTTTTTATCGCCATAAAATGTTACGTAATTTTAGTTATTGGTTTTTACTGGCGATAGAAACATAACTGTTTGCTGAGTATGCTATGCCGCTAATTCTAACCCTAACGCTAACCCTAACCCTATGACGCTAATTCTAGCGTCCTGGAATTTAAATTGTAAACGCTCTTCGAGGCCGACATCGGCTTGTTGTTTTGACGTCTAACGACTTCACATACGGCGTTCTCATCTGTTTTCCTTTCTTTTCTTTAGCTTTGTTTCATTTTTTTTGTGTGACCTGAGGACGATTCGACGACGAACTGAAAACATTCGTCATACATATGTAACATTCATAATTTTTTTTAATTATTATTTTGAGATAAAAAAATAAAAAATTATTAGAAAAATTGAAAAAGTAAGAAAAGGTGTAAGCAAGCTAAAGATTGCTGTTAGGTTTAATAATGTTTGCTTAAATGAAAGAATGCTGCGTACATACACACAACACACACACACACACACATATATATATATATATATATATATATATATATATATAAACATAAAGAAAGAGGCAAAATGTCTTCATAAAAACAATGTGTTAGATGCAGATATTTTTATTAAAATCAAAATAAAAAATTAAAATTTTATTTTTTATTTTTCATCTTTACTTTTTTATCTAATAATTTCGCCTTATATAACAGGCCTCGTCAGAGATTTTTTGTAACAATATATATATATATATATATATATATATATATATATATATATATATATATATATATATATATATATAAGGTAAAATAAATACCTTTGAAGCATTTAAAGATGCGATATTGATTTTTTAAAAGAAAAAGAAATCGAAACCGATTTTTTTTTTCTTTTTTGATAAACTTTCATTTTTTTTTTTTAGTTTATAGCAATACAAATATTGGGCCAATAGACTTGGCCTTTTCAATGTGTCTGTATATCCTGATCTCATCGGATTCGGATTTCCCGGCTTCTGCTGGTGCAACCGGGCTTACGGGAGGTGTTATTGTTTCCTCCACTTTCAAATATGAAATCGTGAATGCACACGAGATAGGTATACAATTTTTAAAGTTCATTTTTTTTTTTAAGCATCCAATGAAATTTAATAAGGAATAAGGTGAAATAAATACCTTTGAAGCATTTAAAGATGCGATATTGATTTTTAAAAAAAATTTTAATGAAAGTTTATAAAAAAATTTTTTTAAATCGGTTTCGATTTCTTTTTCTTTTAAAATCAATATCGCATCTTTAAATGTTTCAAAGGTATTTATTTTACCTTATTCCTTATTAAATTTCAATTGGATGCTTATTTTTTTCGCTCTGCTGGCAAGATGCGACCGGGATTCAGTCTTGTTTTGCTCAATTCGGATTTAACGGGTTTTCTAATTAAACAACGAACTTTGATTTGACTTGGGTTGAACATATCGGGATTTTGGAACTTTGATTGGACTTTCTGTATTATTTGATTTATTTATCATTAACATTGAATATTGACACATTTCGCGACTGGATAACTTTGCCAGCCCCTTCAATTTCACGTATATGGACTGCTGTTTGTAACTTGGAGTAATGTCTTTCCTGATTATGCTTTTCAATTTGTATGACCTGGATGGACTGTATGGATTCAACAAAAAGTATGTTTTGGGGTTGATATTTTTGATGTTATGTATTTTTATGTATTTGTGTATATAATCTTATATTTTTTCAAAGCGTAATTTTATTACCTGTAGTAGTATAACTGCGGTAATGGTCCTCTGAAGAGAAGAATTATCTTTGAAAACTCATGAGCTAAGGACTTAAGGATACTTTGCTTGAACTTTGAATTCTAATAAAATTTGATTGACACCTTATTTTATTACTTCATTTTATACTATAATATTAATGCTCTATCCAGTATATAGAGCTTCAGTTTTTATCCGGATGTTTCACTAATTATAAGATATTAGTTGACGCTTATATCTTTTGTTGGATTGCTTCATATATATATATATATATATATATATATATATATATATATATATATATTATTGCTATATATATATATAAAAGTGTGGGGGGGGGCTCTCCTAAAAAGTGGGGCGGTTAAACACATGCATATATAACTTCATTATTGATGACCGTAAAGTGGGGGGGGGGGGCAAGTCAAAAAGTGGGGGGGGGGCTTGGCCTCCTCCCCATGCCCCCCGGTGACGCCGTCCATGATTAAATTACAATATGACTCAGCAATTTCAAATTACTATAAAATATAATGAAAAATAACTGAAAAAGACCCCCCCCCCCTCCTGATGAAATCTGCCCCATGGACCGTTAAGGCGTGGATTTATAGATTCGGGAATACGCCCATCAACTTACTCTGTGAATTTTACATAAGAATACACTTTTATATTGTCTAAAAAAAATGTCTATAGGGCACACACACACACACACAAACACACCTGCTTTATTTTAATTAATAACAATTCTATATACATTAACAATTTAAATATTAGAATTTAAATTTAACCCCTCATGCACACATATGTAACCCCCCCCCCCCCATTTTACACAGATCACGTCCCACGTGATCTCAGACGTGACCGAATAAGTCCCACCATTCCTGAATATGTTTATCAGCTGACGATAATCGGGATCAACCTCCCGCTTTGAAACCGACGGTACTGATGTTACATTGAATTTCTGTATTTTATAAATATATATATATATATATATATATATATATATATATATATATATATATATATAAAAATAATGTGAAAAAAAAGTTTATATTGTGTTATAACTTTTTATTATTTATTTTTTTATTTATTTATTTTGTGACGTGTAGGAATATAAATTGTTCTGTAAAGAAAAATAGTTTTTTCTTGTTGATGGTATGGAGAACACAATTTTCGACTGATCCTTCAGTCTTCATCGGTGTTTGGGGTTTGCGTGTGTACGGTGGGAGGTTTTCCCAGGCAATGAGGGGGAAAGAGTAGAAAAATCATAAATTATATATATATATATATATATATATATATATATATATATATATATATATATATATATATATATATGCATATATATATATATATACTAGCAGGGCTACCCGGCGTTGCCCGGGGCGATGAAAAAAAAAAGTAGTAGGAATTAAAGACTGTGTGTAACATCTTTATATAAAACCTTCAATCTCTCTTATTTCTCTAGTCGCCTCTCTTTCCCTGGTCCTTATTATTTCCCTCCCTCCTTCAACCCTCTATTTCCCTTGTTTCATATGATTCTTCTCTTGTTTAAATGTGTTAAAAACTAATAATAATGTAATTCACGTAAATTCTCTTTACTAAATATGTATTTTATGTAACTGTGGATCTTCTCAAAGAAATATGTTATGTAAACAAACAAACATTTAGGATGAAAGTTATTAATTATTCTAACATTGTATTTTTGATTCCGACATAAAATTATATTTTATTTTTTAAAGACTTTAAAATCGAACTTAAATGAAATGACTTAATCGCTGGCGGCCATGTCGTAATTTCCTATAATTTTTTTTCATAAAATAGTAGCAATAATTTGATTAGCGTTTGTCGCTTATTTAAAAAACAATACCAAAAAACTAAAAATTTGGAGGCGCGTCCCTGGCGCTAAGAAACGCTAAATAAAATACTATTCTTATATAAGATATTATAAAATGTACATGTACATGTATTTGTGCACGTACAGAGTGGTTGGCAGTGGCGGCTAGTGGCGGACCTTCAATAGTTTC
>OY744547.1:720700-730700 GCA_963556195.1 Sepiola atlantica
TATCATAATGGTAATAATCCAGGTGAAAAATATCCACAGGGTGGTAATCCAGAGAATTTTAACCGGGTTTATAAAAAGTGCTCAATATCAAAATAGAGCTTTATATATGATAATTTTATTTACACAGACATGTACAAAATCTGCGACACTGGCATGTCGATGTTATCGATCAACAGTTACTATAAACTGAGATCTCATCAGGCAGAGTTAGAATCCGATCTTAACCTCAGATCATATTTGGAGAGACCCTCTGCCTGATGAGATCTCAGTTTATAGTAACTGTTGATCGATAACATCGACATGCCAGTGCCGCAGATTTTGTACATGTCTGTGTAAATAAAATTATCATATATATATATATATATATATATATATGTTATTGTTGTATTATATTTATATATATATAATATATTTTGTTATATAACATATTATTGTTATATGGATTGTGCTCCGATGAACTTGCTGCTCTGGTGCTCCCTCGATGTAAATACACTCGACCAACACGACAATCAGCTAAATCCCATCTATTCACTGTGGAGGTCCCCAGATGTCGGAGGGCCTTCCACTCCCATAGCTTCTTTTCTCGAGCTGCCGGCCTTTGGAACTCCCTCCCTGCTCCCTGTTTTCCCGACTATACCGACATGCAGAAATCTAAAACTAATGTGAACAAACATCTCGCTGCACAGCTCCCATTTTAGGATGACCCCCTAAACTTTCACACTAATTCTCAGTAGCCCCTTACGTCTACAGTGGCAACCTGCCTTGTTTGGGGAGAACTTAGTAAAATAACAAATAAAAAATACAGAATCACCCCCCAAAATATCACCCAACTAAGTTAAAAAAACAAAACAAAAAAAAAACACTGACATATTTCCTTTTCTCGCATTGTTATAGCCTTCTATGACTCGTCTATGTTCATATTTCACACGATGCTTCAAGCAAAACCACATAAACTTATTATAAGCAAATAAAAAAATGAATAAATGCAAAACTTTTTTCCATCTATCCTACCTTTGGCCTTTTGGCTAAGATCAAAGTGTAGTATCTGTTCCAATGGATACTGCACACCATAGACTGGTATTGTCTTGGCCTTCGGGGCTTGATTTACGCCTATCTATGGGTCTGTCCTGTGCAGTTCTAGGAGGTCCACCCTCCCAGGCTTCGCCTCCCCTCTTTGGGGAGGAGTAAGTTTATTGCTTACTGCCTGAGGCGCCCCTACCGGGCTGCCCAGGCAATTTTTAAACTCCACTTTTCCCGACCCGACCTTGGGTCACATCTTACTTGTGGGAGTAAGATAAAAACTGGCCTTGTGCCTAACTCCTGGAGAGGAGTAAATCAATATCCTACCTATGTTAACATCGAAACATGTCGTGCTTATTTAATTCTATGATACTACTTAACATTTTGAAATACGATATATAGTAGACTTCAAATGTCCACAAACAGTTTTCTTAATTTGCCCACAGTCTTCTTAATTTGCATATTCATTTCATAAAGAGCTGCTAATGAATTAATATTCTGTAATATACAGTTGCAATTTTGTATCGTCAGATTTTCTTATACATACACAATATTTTCGTCGGTAAAGAAATGTTTGATGTCGCTGGAATGCTGAGAACAGATACTACACTTTGATCTTAGCCAAAAGGCCAAGAACCATAAAAATAATGTTTTTTTATGGTTAGACATTTTTAAATGAATGAAAAAAAAATGACTTAATCTATTATTGTATTATTTTTTACTAATGGGAATGGGTAGTATAGTGTATTCTGTTGTCATCCTCCCAGGTATTACCTTTTTTTTTGGGTGGGGGGGATTCATCATTATATCATACTCTTAGTCATTACCTCCTCCTTTGAGGGGCAATGTAGTATATTATGTTCATTCATCATATCATCATCCCAGGCTAGCGACCGGAGGGAACATATATTTGCTAGTAAATAAAGTTGATATTAACTTACGTAAATTTCTTTCTTCTGGTAGCGCGCTCGAATTACGTGGAGTATTGATGGAATGTCCAGACTCTCAAGCTTGATGAGGTTATCGACACCCATCACGGCCATTTTTCTTCTTCATTCAGTTACTTTTTCCTCCCGCAACAAACGATATTGAAATTAATGAACGACTGCTTCAAGCAGATACATCCAACAATATGAGAAACGCTTCAGGTTTGTGCCTAGATATTCTGCTTACTGGTAAAACCACCTTATCCATTCAGTATTCTCACGTTTCCTCGTTTTAGCTTCCTTTTTCAGACCTGATGAGCAAATGAAATTTCTTTTTTAAATTCAATGGGAAATTGCATAGCATAATCACTGGCGCATTATCCGTGCTCGACGAAGCGTTGACTAGTCTACAAGCTTTTTAGTTTTTAGTTTTTTTACATACACTCCTTGATTGGTGTTGGTACAGTACATGCAATGGGGTGCAGAAGTCTGGTAACTCTAACCCTAATTCCTACTCTTGACATAAACTGTCAGACTATCTCCAAAAATAATCTTGATAAAAAAAAAAGCATCAACAGAAGGAAGACAAAGAGTAAGATAAAAACTGGCCTTGTACCTAACTCCTGGAGAGGAGTAAATCAATACTTACATGTTTGGCCTTTTGGCTAAGATCAAAGTGTAGTATCTGTTCCGATGGATACTGCACCCCATAGACTGGTATTGTCTTGTCCTTCGGGACTTGATTCCGCTGGTCTGTGGGTCTGTCCTGTGCAGTTCTAGGAGGTCCACCCTCCCAGGCTTTGCCTTCCCTCTTTGGGGAGGAGTAAGTTTATTGCTTACTGCCTGAGGCGCCCCTACCGAGAAATGCCGACGGGGCTGCCCAGGCAATTTTTAATGGCCAGAGTGCTCACCTTCTCGGGCGCTGGTTTTTCAAGCCCCACTTTCCCGACCCGACCTTGGGTCACATCTTACCTTGTGGGAGTAAGATAAAACTGGCTTTGTGCCTAACCTCCTGGCGAGGAGGTAAATAAAACAAAGCGTTGACTGGTCTACAATCTTTTTATTTTTTTTAATTTTTACATACACTCCTTGAGCAGCGTCGGTACAGTACATGCAAGGGTGTGAAGAGGTCTGGTAACCCTAATCCTAACCCTAACCCTAACCCTAAGCACTTCTATAAACAACAAATGATATATTTTATTAGATCTTTCTGAGATTCTCATGGATGGCTCTGCTCTTTAGGAGAAATCGACTCTGAAACTTCTTGGTCTTTCTCTCTTATCAAATCTTTCTTGGAGTTCATACATTAGATCCATTGTTCTTTCTGCTTCACATAAAGTCAGTTCTCTCTATCGCTCCAAACACTTTCTCACACCTGAGGCTATTCTCTATCTCTACAAATCTATGTATGGAGTACGGTTGTCATATTTGGGCTGGTGAATCCCTGTCCCATTTGAGGGTTGTTGATAAGGTGCAGAAACATATCTGTAGTTTGATTGCCCCCACCCTATTTCTTCTTCTTCTCTACCCCCTCTCTCTCACAGACGTGATGTTGCTAGTCTCAGTCTTTTCTATAAATACTATTATAGCATGTGCTCTTCAGAATTATGTGATCTATTCCCCGCTTCCTTTGTTTCAGCTCATTTGACTCTTTGGTCTAGTGGTTTCCATCAATTCTGCTGTTTTGATATTTCATTGTAATACAGCTTTCTATTCCTGTAGCTTCTTTCCAAGAACTATCAGACTATGTATCTACTATCAGACCATGTATGGAGTACTGTTGTCATATTTGGGCTTATCAAGAACCCTCAAATGGGACAGAGATTCACTTGCTTAACAAACATCTTGCTGTCGAACTCCCCACTTAGGGTGTCCCTTTACGTCTCAGTGGCAATGTGCTTTATTTGCGATGAATAAAAAAATTTTAAAAAAATGTTTTTCAGTAACAAAACAAACTGCGGTAATTTTATTAAACAACCTTAATTAGTCGCATGTCACCCTCATCATAACACAAATTGCCCCACATGGCTCTAAGACGATCTCAAGTACGACATGCCTGACTTATCTTATCGTCTGAATAACAGGGAATTACCCAAAAATCTTTCCGTAACTTTATATTTCGTAATGTTCTAAATTGTTGACGTCATCAAGATTTTGGAACATTTCATTGGTTGCTCAGTTTAATGATAGATACAGAGCGTGACACGGGTAAGTAGGTATGCATACAATAAAGGCGTATTCATTTAGACGAGCTGTGCCTATCCAGCGTTGCCCGGGAGTCTTTTTAGTTTCATTTTTGTTTTACTCATTGACTCCCTCCCCTCTTTTCTTTTTTTTTTTTTGCATTTTTTTTTTTTTTAATTCCTCGTAAGAAATGTTTACATTTTTGCAAAGATAATGGTGCTTCTGCTGTTTAGCCATGACATGAAAAATATTTAAAGAAATGTATAAACTTTTTTATGTACTTACGTGTTAGCTGAAAATAAGATTGTACGGAAAAGATTACGCAAATTCATCCAGTATTTATTAAATTATAAGAAAAAGAAAAAAAACGATATTAAGTTTCGAAACTTATGAAATAGACAAGGGAGATAACTCAAATTTTGTGTACTGGTTTAACAAAAATGGCTACCGAAAGATAAACTGTTTTTTTTATTTCTAATTTAGATATATGTAAAAAAAAAAATGATTCACTTCCGGGTTTTATTTTCTTTTAACGACGATTTAGACATGGTACAAAATATGGTAAGTGCTCGACTGAGCTCCGACCGATTGGGTCATCATCTCTTCCATTCTCTACAGCCACTTTCTCACAGAAGAGTATTTGCTAGTCTAACCCTACTCTATCATTATTTCTATGGAATGCGCTCGACTGAGCTCCATCTCTAGTTCCCCTGCAAAACATTCACAGCAAGAACTTGTCTAGCTACCACCAATGCAAAGAACTTTCATTTCTTCTTCTGTGTACTTAAAACCAAATGGAACTTCCATGAACAGAGTTTCTTTCCAAGAATTACCCGTATGTGGAACACAATATCATAAGACTGCTTCATTGATGACTACAACATGGTCGTCTTCAAGTCTAATGCCAACAAATATTTGTAAATGTGTCCCCTTGAGTAATCAAACTTTGTCCTTTTAATCCATCGTTTCTAATCCTCTCATAATATTGTTCATCATCCAACTGACGTCATTAACTCTTGTCCTCGAGTGGCTTTTAGCCTTGGTAATTAGTGACTCGTTAGAATAAAAAAATTAAGAAAAATAAATAAATAAATAAAGCTATTTCTAAACAGCTATTGCATGCCGGCTCTTTTCCTTGAATTGAATCAGATTTTCTATGTAGTTTAATTTCTTTATTTCCGTATGTAACACAAATCACATTCTTTCTCAGTGTAACATATTCACATTTCCTCTTTCTTTATGTAACATAAATCATGTTATTTCTATATGTAACATAAATCCCATTCTTTCTTTCCCAATGTAACATAAATCACATTATTTGTGGTCTATTTAACATAGACCACAGTCTTTAACGTGTCTGTTTTGTTAGTGAGCGAGTGTATGTATGAACTTTGTTAGTTCAGTGAGTGATGTGCGTACACTTTACTAGGCGTTGTGTTTAGCGGTGCGTGAAAGTCTCTCATTTTGTCAGCATCTATGCTCTCGACATCTTGTGCCGAGGCTATTTAATGAGAGTCTTTCTCTCATGCGTTTAGAGAAAGAATGCTGTGTTTGGGTTTTTATAGTATGTGTTAGTTTTCGGCAATTAATATATCTTGCTTCTTTGATTGGCTGAAAGAAAATGCGGTAAACATTACTATTTGGGACATACATTAATTACGGAATTCTTTTTGCTTTACCTACTTATTTGTGATCTATTTGCGATTAAAAAAAAATTAAATATTTAAAAGAAGTTTTAAGGAATTTAATTTGCCGTAAATAGTGGTTGTAAGTAAAATAATCCGGTTATGTACTTACTTTCTGTAATGGTTGAACATGGATTCTTTTACTCGTTCACTATTTACGGCAAATTTAATTGCTTAAAATTTTTTTTAAATATGACATTTCTAACGCTATAATGTCACAAATGAGTAATAAAACCCAAATAAATTGTTTTTGACTAATTTCTCAACTGTATTTCTTTTAAAATTATTTATGTCGGTAATAGTAATGATTACCGAAAGTGATGACTGAAAAATGTTGTCCAATCGAGAATCGATACGTAATAACAACATTTGCTGCTGCTGTTTCGGACAATCTCATGGCAGTGTCTCACCCGTTGGCCTCGTATCTTGCTGTATTCGTTGCTTCGTCGAGTAGGTTAAACGGCTTGCTCTGCCACACGTCGCTGACCTTTTACATGATGATTATAAATATTTATGCGTGTGTGTGTTATGTAAAACAAAATGTCTTCGCGGGACATGAAAAGAATTAGTAAATTGACGGCAAGACAACCATTCAAGTGGAACGAGGTTAAAACGTGGTTGGATTAACGATAGTTTGAAAACAGGCACCTGCTTGAAAGGATCGATTAAGGTCAAATAGATCGTATTGGTTTCTTTGTATGGAACCAGAGAGAGAAAGGGGGGAGCGGAAGAGAGAGTGGGTATGGGGAATATATAGAGAGCGAGGGGGAGAGAGGGGAAGAGAGAGTGGGTATGGGGAATATATATAGAGAGAGGGGGGGAGAGAGAGGAACAGAGAGTGGATATGGGGAATATATAGAGAGAGAGGGGGAGAGAGAGGAAGAGAGAGTGAGTATGGGGAATATATATAGAGAGAGGGGGAGAGAGGGAAAGGGAGAGTGGGTATGGGGAATATATAGAGAGAGAGGAAGAGAGAGTGGGTATGGGGAATATATAGAGAGAAAGGGGAGAGAGGGGGAGAAAGGGGAAGAGAGAGTGGGTATGGGGAATATATATAGAGAGAGGGGGAGAGAGAGGAAGAGAGAGTGGGTATGGGGAATATATATAGAGAGAGGGGGAGAGAGGGGGAGAGAGGGGAAGAGAGAGTGGGTATGAGGAATATATAGAGAGCGAGGGGGAGAGAGGAAGAGAGAGTGGGTATGGGGAATATAGAGAGAGAGAGGGGGAGAGAGAGGAAAAGAGAGTGGGTATGGGGAATATATATAGAGAGAGGGGGAGAGAGGGGGAGAGAGGAGGAGAGAGGGGAAGAGAGAGTAGGTATGGGGAATATATAGAGAGAGAGGGGGAGAGAGAGGAAGAGAGAGTGGGTATGGGGAATATATAGAGAGAGAGGGGGAGAGAGGAAGAGAGAGTGGGTATGGGGAATATATATAGAGAGAGGGGGAGAGAGAGGAAGAGAGAGTGGGTATGGGGAATATATAGAGAGAGAGGGGAGAGAGGGGAAGAGAGAGTGGGTATGGGGAATATATATAGAGAGAGGGGGAGAGAGAGGAAGAGAGAGGGGGAGAGAGGAGAATATATATAGAGAGAGGGGGAGAGGGGGAGAGAGGGGAAGAGAGAGTGGGTATGGGGAATATATAGAGAGCGAGGGGAAGAGAGGAAGAGAAAGTGGGTATGGGGAATATATATAGAGAGAGGGGGAGAGAGAGGAAGAGAAAGTGGGTATTGGGAATATATAGAGAGGCTGAGAGTGGGGGGAGGGAATAGAGAGATAGAGAAAGGAGAGGGATAGAAAGACAGTGAGGAAGTGAGAAGAGAGAGAGGGGGAATGGAGAGAAAGCGACAAGAAAAGGTTAGAGGGAGAGAGAGAGTGGGTATGGAGAATAGAGAGAGAGGGGGTTACAGACAGAGAGAAAAGAGAGGGAAAGAGAGAGAGAGAGAGGGGAAGAGAGAAATAGAAAAAGAGAGGCGTATGGGAATAGAGAGAGAGAGAGAGATGACAGAGAGGATGAGTGGGGAGAAGGAATAGAAAGATAGAAAAAGGAGAGTGTGAGAGAGGGGGATAGAGAGACAGTGAGGAAGTAAGAAGAGAGAGAGGGGGAATGGAGAGAAAGAGAAGAGAGGGGTGAGAGGGGGGAGGGTGATAGAGAGAGAGAGAAGAGAAAGGGAGGTGAAGGTGGATAACGACGTGGACTGACGACCTGAGTGTGCCAAGTTCGAATCGAGTCGATTCCATAATACCACTTTCACTTAGGGAGGTTAGCATCCATTACTCCTGCAAAAATGTCATACGAATTTCTTTCCGAATTCATTTCAGACGGTGAGGGTTGTCTGACTTGCTGTTTGTTTTCCAAGTCATTTATTTCGTATGAATCAGATGATTTAATTGTTGGCATTGTCAAAATTCTTTCTAGGAAAGAAATCGGGTACTTACGGAAGGGACCACGTGAAGGTTGCCAACATCTTAAGGTCGTCAGTCCGCGTCGTTAACCGCTTAGGCACCGCCACTTCCCCGTGTTTTTTTTTTCTGCTAGTGACTGTATATTTGCTCATTATTCCAAATTACTGGTGCTACCAGATCAGGCTGTCTGAAGCTATCGGCTTCCTGACCCAAAATGTACCAAACATTGATGTTTTATTTATTTTTTTATCTTTTCAAAACTCAATCATGTTTTGCAAAATCCCAAACAAAAAAAATTCCCCTCCTTCATCTCCCCCCCCCCCCTTCACTGAACCAAACATCATGAATAAATACTTGAACATATAAAGAACTTGAAGCATAAAAACGTTTGCTAAAATGACCGAATTCGGCATTCAATAACCCGTAAAGGGTTGATATGCCGTAACGAAACCAACCAAATTCTTTTTCTGTTGTCAGTAAAACTTGATATATTTTGTATAGATCGACTTTGTCATTCTTTTTGATATTGCCTTGTCTCCTACGAACTCATAAATTGCCGATATTGGATTTGATTGGTTGACTTATCGCTTGTATTACAGTTGCAATCCTAAGAGTGCAGTCAGCAGAGACCGGTCACAAGATGATACACCTGACCTATAACAACATTACATTTCTCGAATTACACCCTAACCCTAACCCTAACCATAACCATAACACCTGACCTATAACAACATTACATTTTCATACATTCGAATGTTCGATACATTCAGCAAAAAAATAACATCGAAATTATTTTAGTAATGAGCCAGGTGATCGGGCTGAAATAATTACGTTATAATTTAGAAAGCCATTTTTAACATGCGGAGGTGGGGGTTGATTAACTATTCTGTACTTTCACCGTACAATTTAATAAACACAACAATAATTAATCAACACCCCACCTCACCATGTTAAGAATGGCTTTCTAAATCATAACGTTATTATTTCAGCCCGGCCCGTAAACTGCATAAGTACTCTTTTTAAAATTTATTTTCTTACTAATTCTCTGAATTTTACTTATGTTTTTTTTTTGGGGGGGGGGGTATGGAAATCGCTCCAGACAAAGCATGAAGCCACTTTCAAAGTCAAAAAACTAGCCAACGGTAACTGTTAGATGGATAGATTTCGACCCAGAAAACAGCAATTCTTCCCCCCTTTGTCAGTCACATCTCTCATGTGAGGATTAAAGGACAAAATAAGGGAAGCGAGAGGTACGAGGCTGACGAAAGTAAACCCAAATTAGTCACTTTCTACTCTCCTTTTGTTATAGTTACAACAAAAAAGTTCGTATTATCTCCCCTTCTACTCTTCTAAATTAAAGATGAACATTTTATCTGACCCAATAATACAGAAGCACCTTTATATTTTTATACATCAGCGTTTGTCGTCATTCTTTTAAGCACAGCTCAAGTAAAACACTGGGATACATGTTTTGTTCTTTATAAAATATACTTTATTATAACTTAACTAACACTGTGGATCCAATACCTGCATTCTCCTTCCTCACTAACCCGCAGCCCGCACTCGTTCATTGCCACCGACAATAAAGATATATCATCATATTTGTATACATCAGTGTTTGTCGTCATTCTTTTAAGCACAGCAGAAATACAACACTGGGATACATGTTTTGTTCTTTATAAAATATACTTTATTATAACTTAACTAACACTGTGGATCCAATACCTGCATTCTCCTTCCTCATTAACCCGCACTCGTTCATTGCCACAGACAATAAAGACATA
>OY744547.1:735700-950700 GCA_963556195.1 Sepiola atlantica
CGAAATGATCAAAATGTTAATGTTTTATCTATCTATATGAATAAAGGAGAAAGATTTTGTTTCGTGTTTACAACAATTTTATGAATTAAATGTTGATTGTTTTTAATTAATGTTTCAAGGATTTCAAGTAGCGAAAATTGCGAAGCGATAACGAGCCAACAAAGCCAGCTAGTCTAATATAAAACGCAAGAAGCTAAGATGGCGCGTTTTTTTGTTTTTTTTAAACAGAATTGACAAAAAAGGTAAAGTTAATTATAATCATAGTAAAATTATAACGAATTATTTGTACCTACCCGGCGTTGCCGGGGAATTTTGGGTTATTGATTTTTTATTATTATTATTATTATTTGTACTCGCTAGGAGTTCTCACACAGATCATCGTCAGTGATTGCTCACCGACAACAACCAGTGGTATTTCCTGGAGTCTGAGTGACAACAAGTCTCCCCAGACTTCCAGTGTTCTTCACCTCTTTTCGATAACGATGCGGTATCGCAACAGTCTCTTACCATTGATTTCTCGCCGGTAAGGACAATTGGTCTTCTCTGGGATTTGGGTGGCAACAAGCCTCCCCCAAGGTCTCAGCACTCTCTGCACTTTTCCAGTGGAGGTCTGGTTTGTGCTGTCCCTCCTCGGTATTATTATTATTATTATTATTATTATTATTATTATTATTATTATTATTATTATTATTATTATTATTATTATTATTATTATTTGACTTTTGTGTCGTTTTTTTTTTTTAACTATACCTTTTTATTTACTAAATTATTTTTAATGGGATTTTTAGATTTAAATTTAATTATTACGTTCTCGATTGGTCATTAAATTGTGCCAAATCGTTAAAAAGCTATAACTAATTTTCTTAAAGTATTGTTGTTTTAATCTCTATATAAACTTATTGGATGCAAAAAAACTTCCAAACCTTTCAGTCTTTCAACGCATAAGGATTTACTAAAAAAAAATGTAAGCCAGTTTTAATGACTTTCTATTCGACAGTTTAAATGCTTCCATTTAAAAAAAAAATTATTTTGAAGGGTCACGAAAATAGAGGAGACAGGTAACTAAAGGTAGGCTTACAATATGTCAGATAGGATGGAACGTCGCACTTACTAAAAATCGTTAAACGACATTTGATTAAAAATGGACCAAAAAGATTTTGAAATTAAAACAAATTTTCTTAACCTCTTCTCTGATTATCACAAATATTCTGGGCATTCTTTTACAATCTCGAGTATTTGCGTTCTATCAATCACTGAAACTAAATCTACTAGCAAGAGAGATTTCGTTCAACGATAATTTCCCATCTCGACGAGTCTCGAGTATTTTTAGTTATTTGTGCAATATGTTAAGTCTCGCTCTAATTTTTTCTTATGTTTATTTCTAAATATGAGTCACTAATTTTTTAGTTACTATTTTTAAATATAAGAATACTTTATTACTAGTTTATTTTTGTATCGTTTTCGAAATTCCAAATTGAAACGGATACCGAGAAAAAGATAACTTTTCTTTTTTTTCTAATGAATGTAAATGATTTCATTTGAAATTAAAATTTCACTTAAAATTTCCTAAAACACCATATCTATATACAGAACATAATTTTACGTGTATATAAAATTTATTGATTTATTATTTTCTACGGAACCGGTTTGTTCCAACCCTACTCTCTGGCATCCATTTTGGCAAATTCCACACAGTCGGACTTTTCTTTTGTGTCCATTTTTGACAAAGGGAAGATTTTCCCAAAATATCAAATGATTCTTAATCATCATCAGGACAGCACACACAGCCGACACCACACTTGCTGTTATGTAAGATTGTAAAGAAAAATAAATAATAAATAGTAAGTCCCCCCCCCCTTAGATTTATTACTTTTGTTGTCTCCAGCTTCTCATAAATCCGGCCCTCTGCATTGCCTCCAGCCTTCTTAACACATTTATTATATATATATATATATATATATATATATATATATATATATATATATTACTATTTCATGTATCCACATAAAAAATTTTATATAGAGATATAATTTTTTATGTATCCATTTTCAGTATTTACTTCAACAGTGCTCGATGCGTAAGTAGAGCAAGGTAGTAAGCTATGAAAATATATTTATGGCAATTAAGCTACACAGAGGCACCCGCGTTTCATCCCCGGGGGGAATCTTCAGGCTAAAATGCATGGAGTTATTTTTGCCGGGTGTTTTTATATACACAACAAAGAATCTGATTGGTTAACTAGCTAGCCGTGTATATAAAAACACCCGGCAAAAATAACTAGCTTATATATATATATATATATATATATATATATATATATATATATATATATATATATATATATATATATATATATTGTGTGTGTGTGTGTGTGTGTTATTCCTATACCAAGAATGTGCGTGGATGTGTGATGCCTATATCTGAATACTCGTGATAATAATAACCCGATAAATTCCAAACCAATATAATTATCAATAATAAAATATTGATAATTTTATACAAATCTTTTTTTTTTCTAAACTTCAAGAATACCCGTCCCAGGACAAGTAAAATTAATTCTCTAAACAAAACAATTTTGCACCACTTTTATGTCCTCTTATGAAAATTAAAATCAACATGTAACGCTACTAAACTTTATTTCTAGAATCCTTATTCCAATATTTTTGCAAATTTTGATTCTAGAAATATCTCAAATTTAAGTCTTAAGATTAAGGGGTCTTTAAGAAGGAATTGAAATTCATGGAATTTTGCTTAATTGGTGTCCAATTACTATGGATCAAATTTAATGCAAATCTGAAATTGAGGGAATATTTCTTAATTGAGTAAACCTCAATTAAGAAATACTCCCAAAATGGGCTTTCTACTCCCTTTTTACCCCTTTTGGATAAAAAAAAATTAAATGAAATATGGTCTATCTTACGACCACTTACGCCTAGCAGCTGTGTTCCAAAATTCATAATGATCGGTTAATTAATTTAGGAGTGAATCCTGTACATACAAATATATAAACATATACACATGCATAACTTGATATGAATATAGATATTTTCAAATCCACTTAATCAAATATGAAAGGGATAATTAAGCAAATCAAAAACTGCCTTGTTTCTATCTACTTGCCTCCCCACGAGAGCAGAGTTAGACACAAGGTCGGTTTTTAAAGTTGGGAAAATCCAGCTCTCCAAAAAAAAAGAGCACTCTAGATTGAAACAATTTTTTTTAAAATTGCCTCAGTCTAAAAGGATTTCTCCTTCGCTGACCGAGAACTGAAAAGAGTAAAAGTAGTATCAGAACAGATACTACACTTTGCTTCTAGCCATGTTATTTACCTCCCCAGCAGGAGGTTAGGCACAAGGTCAAAGTATTTTTATTTACCTCCTCTCCAGGTGTGGTTAGCCAACGCACTAGGATTCTCACGCTCTGGCCTACAAAAAAATGCCTGAGCAGCCCGGAAGGGTGGACCTCCTAGAACTGTACAGGACAGCACCTCAGACCGGCGGAATCAAGGCCCGAAGAACGGTACCGGTCTACAAAGTGTAGCATCCATCGGAACAGATACTACACTCTGATCTTAGCCAAAAGGACAACAACCGCCTTGTTTTGGACGGGTAATTTAACAAACAAAAATTGAAAGAGAAAAGCTTTTAAAATACTCGCATGGATGAACATACAAGATGAACAACAAATGGATAAAAACTGTGTACTTACTTAATTCCAGTCGTCTGCTTGTTGATGTAGCAGTTTTTTTGTTTTTTTTTAAGATAATGTTCTCTGAGCAAAATGGTTGGCAGCACAGTTTAACTAAAAGACTGGGAAACGCATTTATATAGAATTGAATCGCAAGTCTTGAAGAGGCGTATTTTAATTCCAATTGTTACCATGCGACGCGTGTGACATCATTCGATCATAATGCCGACCAAGATGAGAACTGTAGGCACCGCCCTTTGTTGGATAATATATTTAGTCGAAAGGAAGCAGGAAATTGGTGCGTCTTTTATCCCTGGCTTAATGGAGGCGGTCTTTTCATAATTCTTCTGCAAGAAGAGACCAAACTTTCCCTGGAGACCTTCGTCGGATGAATACTAATGGCGTTGGACGCAAACACAAGAAACACAAACTTAGAAAATGGTTTTCTCTAAAGAATATTTTGTCTCGGAATTTTAAGACGATGATTGATAATTTGCATCATTTTGGATTATTCGGACTACTATTCTCATCTTGGTTGTTAGGTTTGGTTTTCTTACAACGTTTCGGCCGATGTAACCATCGATCTTCTTTTGAACTTGCAAATGTTTATATATATATATATATATATATATATATATATATATATATATAAGCAATATATATATATATATATATATATATATAAGCAATGAAAATATATTTATGGCAATCAAGCTACACAGAGGCTCCCGCCTGAAGATTCCCCCCGGGGATGAAACGCGGGAGCCTCTGTGTAGCTTGATTGCCATATATATTTTCATTGCTTACTACCTAGCTCTACTTACGTATCGAGCACTGTTGAAGTAAATACTGAAAACTGATACATAAAAAATTATATCTCCTTATAATATTTTATGTGGATACATGAAGTACTAATATATATATATCGAACTTGGGAATTTATACAGAATTCCAAATTGAACCCTTTATTTAAATCAACGAAGGTAGATTGTTCTCATTCTGTCAGCCATGAATGGTTAGAAATGTTAATTCTTTTAATGTTATTCTTAGCTTTTAGTAAGGATTGAACCTTCAACCCCCAGAAGACTGTCTCTTAGAGCCGATTGTTATCCAACGCCTTTGCCGAGTTCGGCATCAAGATTCCCGAGTCCCAAAAGACACACCTTTTTTTTACTAATGTTTCATCACTTATCAAGGCTAAAAGCCACTCGAGGACAAGGCTTAATGAGATGGATAGATTGTTAGTTGAATGATGAAGAATATTATCAGAGGATTGAAAATAAGGAATTGAATGAACAAAATTTGATGACTTATGAGGATGGTTTATGACAAGTATTTGTTGATATTGTACCCCATGGGGAAGCAACCCCGTGGTAACGTGTTCCACAAATAAAGAGGTTCTTGGAAATAAATTCTGTCCACGGAATGTTAGGTACATGGGGGAAGAAAATAAAGTTGTGGTAACAATACGAGTTCTTGCTGTGAATGTTTTAAAAGGTCAGAGGTTACATCGGCGAAAACGTTGTAAAAATAACAACCAAGATGAGACTTGTAGTCTGAATAATCCAAATGACACTAAAAAATATTGGGGGCTTCTCCAGATTAGGACCCGAGCTAACTTTGACCTCGTCGTTAGGCTTAGGGTTAGGGTTAGGATCAAGGTCAGGGTTAAGGTTAGGGTGAGCGTTAGAGTTAGGGTCAGGGTTGGGGTCAAAGTTAGCTCGGGTCCTAATCTGAAGAAGTACCAAATATTGTTCTAATAAGAAACGTATACTTTAAAATGAGTTTCCTTCTAAATATTTGTTTAGTTATTAAGTAATATTTAAATACTAACGGTCACCCACGACGGTGGCTGGAGTAAATGAAGACCTCTGTGTACGCTTGATCCCAGCCCCGAACCCCATATTATCATTAATTTTTGTTTTGTTTTTTACTTTCTATGATTTCTAAGTTATAAATATATAGGAACAAGAACAGTCGTGACACTGCATACCTCCGTCTGACAACGTAAGGATGGGCAAAAATCTTATCTGGGCCTGACTTCTCCATATTGTATGAACTATTTCCGATGAAAACGGTGATAATTTAAAAAAAAACTATTTATCTGATCAAGCTGAAGTTTTGCATTGTGGTTACCGTTATCAAAGAGAATCAGATCCGGAACCATCGGAACCATCAGAAAAAAAGGTTAAAAAAATTCGACCCTAAGCTAACGTTTCAAAGTCAATGGCAAATGTCAAGGTCATATAAGATGTGGGACTTTATCGGCTAAAATATGGGCCAAGTAGTGAGTCTCTATGATAAACAGAACTGAAGTTAACTACTAAAAATGTGTCTTCTATTAGATCATATAAGATGCGGGACTTCATTGGCTACAATATGGGCCAAGTAGTGAGTCTCTACGATGAACAGAATTGAAGTTAACTACTAAAAATGTGTCTTCTATTAGATCATATAAGATGCGGGACTTCATTGGCTATAATATGAACCAAGTAGTGAGTCTCTACGATGAACAGAACTGAAGTTAACTACTAAACATGTGTCTTCTATTAGATCATATAAGATGCGGGACTTCATTGGCTACAATATGGGCCAAGTAGTGAGTCTCTACGATAAACAGAACTGAAGTTAACTACTAAAAATGTGTCTTCTATTAGATCATATAAGATGTGGGACTTCATTGGCTAAAATATGGGTCAAGTGGTGAGTCTCTACGATAAACAGAACTGAAGTTAACTACTAAAAATGTGTCTTCTATTAGATCATATAAGATGCGGGACTTCATTGGCTACAATATGGGCCAAATAGTGAGTTTCTACGATGAACAGAACTAAAGTTATCATCAAAATTGCGACTTTTACCTGTTCCCTGATCTTGACATTGACCGTTGACATTTGACTTAGATATCCCAAAATTAAATCAGTTTTAAGTTTGGTAACAATTGGTCAAGCGCTGTGAACTCTGGGCTGTACACAAATAAACAAACATAGTGACATACCAACAAACAAACTTGACCAAAAACATAACCTCCTTGGCGGAGGTAAAAACAAACTAAAACGTCGTCAATCAGCACTCGAGTTGAATAATAATTGTATAAAACAGTCGAAATCTGATAATGACTTGTGTGAAAGCTCCAAGTGAGTAGATAATATTTTTAATCAAAGAACCCGTTTAAGCAAAGTCGGTTGAATCCCTCAGGGATCACATCAGCGACACCCCATGGGGTGAAACCTTCTCACTCCCTGCTGATCAGTGTGCAAACGAGTTAACCGAATGGGTCAAAGCAGGTATTGATGCTTATGTCCCCACGCGAAAATTCTTCAGCAAACCCCACTCTCCTCAATGGTTCACCTCAGAATGTGCAGCTGCTATTGTTGAGAGGCAGAAGGCATTCCGAAAATTCGACCGCCATAAGTCAACTGCAAACAGACAAACATTTATAGAGGCAAGAAATGATTGCAAAGTAGTGATAGATGAAGCAAAGAGAAGGTATACAGAGATAACCAAAAAACGCATTCAGTCACAGAAACTAGGTACTCGTGATTTCTGGAAAATCTACAATAGTGTGATGAACAATGGACAATCGACAATTCCCCCGCTATCGAATCACAATGATGTCGTTTGCACAGCAACTGATAAAGCTGAACTACTTGCCCAGCGTTTGGCCATAAACTCCACTTTGGACTCAGCAAACCATCCCCTCCCTAAATTCCCATTGCGAACTGAAGCCACAGTTGAGAACCTGGTCATCACCCCATCTCAAGTCAGAGTCATCATAAAAAACCTTGACACGTCTAAAGCCTGTGGGTCTGATCTTATACCAGTAATAGTAATAAAGAAATGCTCTGCTGAGCTGGGTCCTGTCCTCTCAAAACTATACAACAAATGTCTTACTTAATCTTGTTTCTCTGATAGTTGGAAAATTGCCTCTGTGGTACCAGGCTTCAAGAATTCTGGAGATAGAACTGATCCTCTAAACTCTACTCCTGATCTTTGAATCATTAATCAATCTAGCGATAGTCCGGCACCTAGTTAATGCTAAACTTCTTTCTGATCATCAATACGGATTTAGACAAGCACGATCTACTGCAGATATCCTAACGGTCATCTCTGAACACATATACCATACACTGGACAAGGCAGGTGAAGCTAGGGCGGTAGCGCTCGATATATCCAAGGCCTTTGACAAGGTCTGACAAAAAGGGGTTCTCCTAAAACTGCACTTATATGGTATTACTGGACAAATATTTAATATAATTAAATCCTTCCTAGCAAAAAGAAAAATTCAGGTTGTCATCGATGGCCGTTCTTTTACATGACATAAATGCTGGTGTACCCCAGGGATCCATCCTTGGACCTCTACTGTTCCTGATTTTCATAAATGACCTACCTGATGTAATTGAGACTGAGATAAAAATATTTGCTGACGATACCACACTTTACTCTCGTCATGTGGGCAAAACCGACGCGCACATATCTGAGGCAATGGATGAATCCTTAGAAAATGACCTCCAGTCTGTAGTGGAATAGGGTCAAAAATTGATGGTAACTTTTAATGCCGCAAAGACAAAGCTACTTTTCTTCAATAATTACAAGAAACCTCTTCAACCACCGATTGTCATGGCAAATAACACCCTACCTGAAAGTTCATCATTTAAACTCCTCGGCCTAACTTTCACAGATAACATGAATTGGAATAAATACATTGAAAACATTGCCAGGCTGCTGCAAAGAAGGTGGGCTCCCTCTACCGTGCCAGTAAACTTCTCACACCTGACATTATCCTATATCTCTACAAAGCCACCATCCACCCATGCATGGAGTATTGTTGCCACATCTGGGCTGGGGCATCATCCACTAGTCTCTCCCTCTTAGACAAGGTCCAAAAAAAAGTTGCTAACTTGATAGGTCCTTCACTATCCACCAAGTTCCATTTCCTGTCCCATCGCCGCAATGTTGCTTCTTTGTGCCAGTTTTAAAAGTACTACAATAGATTGTGCTCTGATGAGCTTGCTGCTCTGGTACCCCCACGACGTAAATTCACTAGACCAACCCGACAATCTGCCAAATCCCACTCTTACACTGTGAAGGTCCCCAGATGTCGAAGTGCTTTCTACTCCAAAAACTTCTTTCCTCGTGCTGCGGGACTCTGGAACTCCCTCCCTGCTCTCTGTGTTCCTGACGTTACTGACATGCAGAAATTTAAAACTAATGTAAACAGACATCTCGCTGCGCAGCTCCCAATTTAGGTTGACCCAAAAAAAACTTTTACCCTTTTTCTCAGTAGCCCCTTACGTCTACAGTGGCGGCCTGTCTTGTTTGGGGGTGAACTATGATAAAAAAAAGAAGATCAAGAGAAAGAGAGAGAGAGAGAGAGAGAGAGAACTCAGTAAAAGAGCGGAGAGGAGGGAGTAGAGAGAAGAAAGAGAGAGGGGGGACAGAAAGAAAGAGAGAAAAACAGAAAGAAAGAAAGAAAGAAAGAAAGAAAGAGATAGACAAGGAGACAAGGTGAAAGAGAAGGAAAAAAAGAAGAGAAAGAAAAGGGAGAAGGAGAAGAGAAGAAAAAGAGGAGAGGGATAGAAAGCGAGAAAAGGGGAGACAGGAAGAGAGAGAGAAATAGGGAAAGAAAGATATAAACAAAAACAGAAAGAAAGAGGGAGAAATAGAGAGAGAGAAAGAGAAAGGCAGAAAGAGAGAGAGATGGAAAGAGAGGTTGGAAAAGAGAGAGGGAGAAAGTGAAAGAGACGGAAAGAGAGAGAAAGAGAGAAAGAACAAGAGAGAGAAAAAAAGGAGCGGACAGCAAAAGAGCTTAGAGAAGGGGAAAGGTGGAGAAAGAGGTTGTTTTGCGTTTTTCAATAAACTTGTCTAACCGGAATTCGCTTCTTATGGAAATTTAACGAGTTTACAGATACAATTGAAAGCAATTAGGTTTCAGTCACACCTTTTTGTCTTGTCAATCCTAATTTGAATAGAAAAAATAGAAAACAAAATAAAAAGCGTGGTGTTATATATATATATATATATATATATATATATATATATATATATATATATATATATATATATATATATATATATATAAGGTTAATCCAACAAAAGATATAAGAGGCAACTAATATCTTTAATTAGTAATCCGGATAAAACTGAAGCTCAATATACTGGATAGAGCATTAATAGCATTAGATGAAATGAAAGAATAAAATAAGGTGCAAATCAAATGCAAAGTTTAATTTTATTACCTGCAGTAATGTCATTACGGTAATGGTCCTCTGAGGAGAAGAATTTTCTTTGAAAACTCATGAGTTAAGGACTTTAAGGTACTTTGCCTGAACATTGAATTCTAATAAAATTTGATTTGTACCTTATTTTATTCTTTCACTTGATCTAATGATATATATATATATATATATATATATATATATATATATATATATATATATATATGGGGTAAAATGCACGATATGTCATGAAAATGAAATGCCGTAATAGACAAAATGTGTGAAAAAAAACATATGAATAAATAAATATAAGGTTATCTTGTCAGTTTTTGGAAAGTTGGACCTAAATAGCATTTAAGAGGCCATATCAAACTTTGAATCTTGACTAGCAAATTTTCATTTGTTATTGTTGTACCACTTTATTGGCGCAATAATAACGTATTTCGCTGCAGTTTATTAAATTCAAATATATCAGATTTGCATTAAATTAGATCCATCGTTATTAGACACGAATGAAGCAAGATTCCCTGAGTTTCAATTTCTTCTTAAGACCCCTTAAGCTTAAGCGTTAAATCTTAGACATTTTCTAGAATAAAAATCTGAGCAAAGGGTAATGAAGCACAAATATGTGAGTTAAGGTTTATATTATTATTAATATTAACCGATGGTGGTTGTGAGACTGCTGCTATTGCCCGATGCAAGTTTGCTTGAAGAGGCTTTAAAGAACTCCGCCCATCTTGACAAATAAGCATCTGGCGGTCACAACTAGAGGACAGGTGTACACCAGCTGTGTGATGAGTGTTATTATGCTTTATGGCTCTGAAACATGGGCTGCATCGGTGAGCACTCTCAAGAAACTGCAACACAACGAAAGAGACATGATTAGATGGATCTGTCATGTCAGGTCGGAAGACGACACTCTTCGAGACTCTTCTCTCTTGGCTTGGTATACGGGAAATAACTGATGTTCTTAAGCTGGGAAGGATGAGATGGCTTAGTCATGTCGAGCGAAGCTCCAGCTAGATCTACCGGGTCAGAAACATGTCCATCGCATCAGGCTGGAAGACCGAGGCTTTCTTGGGATGAGCTGTGTAAACGTGGCTGTGCAGCCCTGGGGATTACAAACTTAGATCCTCGCGACCGCCGAGCCTGGAATGGTAGACTTCGATCAAGACTGGCAGGCAGGCCTCACCCTCTTATAGAGAGCTAATCAAAGGCGTGTTCAACAGTAAATTGGATGAAGAAGAAAGGGAAGAAGATTAACCTTTTAATTCATATTAACTTGTGAAAGAGACAACTTGTATTTTTCCAAGTATTTAGATATTTTCTATAAGTAACTTAAACAAGTTTCTTTTCAAAATTAAAATATTTATATATTTTTATTATTATTAGTCATGTTTAAATGGCATAAAACTTTCTTGTTCATTTAGAACAACATGCTTGAAATACTTGGGACCGGCAGAACAATTTTCTACGTACGACAAATTCTATTATAGACGTTTTATGTTTGACGGGAAAATGACAGTCCCATTTTAGTAGTAGTAGTAGTAATATACATATACTACTACTATATATATATATATATATATATATATATATATATATATATATATATATATATCAAGGGAGGCGCGAGAGCGCTCTATCCCTTAATAGAATGGCCTATGCTGGAAATTTCATTTCTTTGATCAATCATAGCTCAAAAACCAATAAACTAAATTAGTTAAAACTTTGCACAAAATTTTTATTTGATAGGTTCTATAAGTGTGTAGAATTTCAGCATCATTAGTCAAGGCAACCCAGAGATCCAGAAAGTTCAATCATAAAATCATGTTATCTGTGTGTACGTATGTGCCACCCTGTATCTCATCAACTATTTGATGGATTCAGCTGATTTTTGGCAGAGATAGAGGTTCTAGGGTCTAGTTGATGGAATTTTAATTTCAGTTTACCATATACCTTAGTTTTCCAGAAAATTCAAAAAAACCTTATGAGAAGGCATTGTATTGAGGCATAGCCTTTACAAAAGTAGTGACATTCCATGAAAAATGCCAGTATACTGAAATCATATGCCCTTAATAAGGTTAAGATGAAAATTCATATACACTAAATGTACAAAAGCAAGGAAATTCCCAAATTTTTACACTTTTATTGTCATTAATTAAGGGTATGACTACATATCAACCAAACCATTTCATTATCATATCACTACAGTATAAATCTCTACGCATGAGTGGATGAAGTGTGTGAAGTGTGCTGAAGAAAAATTCCTACAAGTAAAATACATAGCCCTGTTGTGCTCGCATACCCTTAATGACAATAAAAGTGTAAAAATTTGGGAATTTCCTTGCTTTTGTACATTTAGTGTATATGAATTTTCATCTTAACCCTATTAAGGACATATGATTTCAGTATACTGGCATTTTTCATGGAATATATATATATATATATATATATATATATAGGCAGCATCTTCTCTTGCAGGCAAGTATTGTTGAATATAAGAAACAACTCATGTCTAGATATCCTTTGGTAGATCCTTTCCATAGTCCGAATTAGGATCTTAGTTTTGGAGAGGAATTGGCTGATGAATTTGCCATAATTTGGATTTGTCTCCCAAGTACTTTCGGACCCATCTGGGTCCATCTCAGGGGGAATGAGATTAATCAGATATAGACAATGTGTTGGTATTTATAGAAGGTTTTTGGCGGGAATTATGTACTAAGTACAATACTATATTTGGAGCTATAGACATTTTAGAATATTATTACTGATATTAAAGTTAATTCTATTAATTAGTGTTTTTGAGGATTTTTGTATATAGGGCTTCTAATATATGGAGTTTTTGTTTGTTAGTACTAAATTCTAAGATTTTGGTATTTTCTACTAAGAGTTTTCTGAAGTCCGATCGGGAGCAGGAGTGGTTGTTAGTTAAGTGTTGGGCTATGGCGCTAGTATCAGACAAATTTATTGTCAATCTTCTCGACAAAGTCGTGGTAGTCAAACCTATGTATATGTTTTTTTCTTGGTTGTTGGAGACACAGTCTCTCAAAGGACATTTAAACTCATAAACAAGGTTTGTCTAAAACTCTAATCGAGGGGGAAGAATTATTTGTGATACTAAGTTTAGTGGTTTTTACTTTATTGTAGAAAATGATCAGTTTTACTTTTTTATTTGGGTCAGTAGGAAATACGTTCTTATTAATAATATTTCTTAGAACTTGTTCATCTATTTTAGAGTTCTGATTGAACTGGTTACGATAAAATAGTTTAATAGGTGTGTTAAGTGGAGAATTGGATTTATTATTATTATTATTATTATTATTATTATTATTATTATTATTATTATTATTACTATTATTATTATTATTATTATTATTATCGTGGGAATTATTTTTAAACAGTCGAATTTGTTGGTCAATTACGTAGTTTGGGAAGCCATTATTAACTAGACTTTTTTTATATTGATAAGTTCATGTTGGAAGATAGTAGGAGAGGAGGCAATTAGTTTTGCTCGAGTTAGTAAGTTTTTAATAATGGCTATTTTATATCTAAAGTGGCATTCACTAAGGAAGTTAAGGGTACAGGAGTTTTTGTTAGTGGGTTTTTGATAGGTAGATGTAGAGAGTTCATTGTGATTAGTGTCGATTAAAACGTCTAAAAAATGGATTTTTTTTTATTAATAAACATTAATAAAAAAAATCTCTATGAACAAACTGATAAATTAGCGAGATTTAAAAACTTGATATAGGCAGCTGTCGTCAACAGTGTTCAACTACTGAAGGAACATGCATTAAAGCTACGATGACGACTGTGTTGATACTACTCACTACAGTGCCTAGCCAAGATTGGGGGCGACAAATAATTATAAATATTTGTTTATCTACATACGTATACGTTTCATCGTCGGGAATCGTCAGTGTAGAGATAATTATTTATACCGGTCGCAGGATTCGATATATATATATATATATATATATATATATATATATATATATATAAAGAGAGAGAGAGTGTATTGTATTGATGCTTCCTAAATGTTAATCCAATGAAACTCCGATGTTTATACAATAGTGCTTGATAACAATTAGAGATGTGTTATAGTATTATTTTTTTATTTATACAATCATTATTGGCTACACATATGCATACATATTTCAGCTGCCATTTCTTTCAGCATTTTCAATTTTTACGTAGCCTGAGGAAGCTCTATTTCGAACGAAATGGCAGCTGAAACATGTATGGACATATGTAGCCAATAATGTTGGTATATATAAAAGAATTTATAATATATATATATATATATATATATATATATATATATATATATGAAGTAATCCAGCAAAAGATATAAGCGTCAACTAATATCTTATAATTAGTGAAACATCCGGATAAAAATTGAAGCTCAATATACTGGATAGAGCATTAATATTATAATATAAAATGAAGTAATAAAATAAGGTGTCAATCAAATTTTATTAGAATTCAAAGTTCAAGCAAAATATCCTTAAGTCCTTAGCTTATGAGATAATTCTTCTCTTCAGAGGACCATTACCGCAGTTATACTACTACAGGTAATAAAATTACGCTTTGAAAATATATAAAATTATATACACAAATACATAAAAATACATAACATCAAACATATCAACCCAAAAACATACTTTTTGTTGAATCCATACAGTCCATCCAGATCATACAAATTGAGAAACATAATCAGGAAAGACATTACTCCAAGTTATAAACAGCAGTCCATATACGTGAAATTGAAGGGGCCGGCAAAGTTATCCAGTCGCGAAATGTGTCCATATTCAATGTTAATGATAAATAAATCAATCAAATAATACAAAAAGTCCAATCAAAGTTCCGAGATCCCGACATGTGCAACCCAAGTCAAATCAAAGTTCGTTGTTTAATTAGAAAACCAGTTAAATCCGAATTGAGCAAAATAAGACTGAATCCCCATCACATCTAGCCAGCAGAGCGAAAAAAATAAGTAATCTTTTCTCCCCAGCGATTCAACCAGACAATTTATATTATATTAAAATATATATATATATATATATAGGATCAAAATAAACCAAAGTGAAAACTTTTAGTAGATGGAACCTATTGTGAAAAGGATTAGCTCAATATACGAGATAGAGCAATAGTAGAGATAGAAGAAAAAAGAGTGATAAATATGCGACGATTGTCCAAATTTATTTCAAATTTCAATTGTTCAATGCAAGGTGCATTCAGTAATAAACTAGTGTTTATTATTCTTTCCTTAAGCCAAGGCTTTTCAAAGATCGAAATCTTATCATCAGAGGAGAAATACAGATGGATAAGTTGGCTTTCGAAAAAAACAAAGTTCAAATATTTGAAAAATATGAAAATTATTATTAAAAATTATTAAAATAATTTTTGATAAAAAAATGTATTGAATGAAAAGAAAAATTTCCGTGAAAAAGATATGCAAATTGTCCGGGTGGTAAATTTCCGTTGAAAAGAAGTCCGGTGAAATTGTAGAATGTGAAGAAAAACTCTTTGCGTGGGAGCAGATTGGGGAAAGTGCTCAAAATGTAGGTAAGTCCAGATGTACTTAAAGGAGGTTGAGAAGAGGAAAACAGGCCATTTTTTTGATGTACTTCCAGGGCCAAGTAAAAACAGAAGAATCTCATTCAAGGTTTAAATCCGAATGGGACAAAAAGGCAAAATTGTTAAAGATTTGGGGTTAGGGGGGGGTGTTTATGAGGTACGGGATAGTTTAAAAAGTCGCTTTGTGAATTGGGGGGAAAGGAAAAGGAGGAAGGGTTGGTATGGGGATGTAGTTAAAGTGACAGGTAGGTTAAGGGCGTGGGCGAGCGGTAGGATGTAGGTTTTGGGGGTGGGATTAATCTTAAGTGGGAAGTGGGTATAGAAATTGTTGATTCTAAAAGTAGAAATCAAATGAGTGAGCTTCTAACATTTCAGGCAGCTAAGAGCAAATTAAATTGTAGTTACCAGTTATGCTTTCTGGGGGTTTAAAGATTAAAGTAGAATTAGTTAAAAGCATGGTAAAATAAATAGAGGAATGTGAGAGAGTGGATGATTAAAATTAAAAAATTAAAAAATTAAAAAATTAAAATTTAAAAGAAGCTAGGGAATAGTTAAGTAAAAAAAAATTTTTATTTATTTATTTTTAATTTAAAAACCAAATTAAGGGTTAGATGAATAATTTGGAGGTACATTAAATGACCAAGGAGACAATAGGGGGAAATAAATTAATGGGAAAAGAGTTAGTGAAATTAAAGATCAAGTCTGTTCTACTCGGTTATATTGAAATTTAGGAGAGGGGAACAGTGTAAGGGATAAGGATAGATTGTTTGAAACAATTTGTTTCAATTACTAGTAATAGGGGGTGGAATTGGGTTGGTTCAATCAAAAACTTGAGTGCAGTGTCAATCTATGGTTTAAATGGTGAGTGAGTCGTAACAGGGTAACAATTAACAATTACAGTTTAAATTTAATTAGATATATAAGGGAAACTTGCAAGGGGTTTCCAAGTAGTATGAAAATATGATTTGAGGGGAAGGGGGTGAGATTGGTCAAAGATAAGATAAGTTGAACAAAAAGAGAATAGACCGATAGAAAATGGCTCGCGAGTATTTAGAGGGATTAGGATTATTCAAAAGTAGGCCAAAATAAGTAGTTATGTAACTAGCTTGAATCAATCAATTAGTTAAAAAGATTTCTCAAAGGGGGTTATGGAGGCTATTAAGAAGATAGGACAGAAATGCTAGTAACAGTTGAAATAATATAAGTGTTATGGGCCAGGGTTGGATTGAAAAATTAAGCAGACTTGCGTTTTGAAGCTAGTGTGTTAGAGAACCGATAAGAATTACAGGGGGTATTAATGGACCCAAATGGAGGGGAATTCAAAGGTCGTAGTTAAAAGGAGAACAAAAGGAAGTTACAGGGGAATGTGTTGCAAATAGGGAGAGTCCAAATATAAGGACGATATAGTGGAAGTGTGGGAGATAATAAGGGGGTGAGAATAAGAGGCCAAGAAGGAGTTTGTAGGTAGGATTACGGACAAGAGCCAAAAAATGAGATAAATATAAGGGGTTAGGAGTGGAGCTGAAGTAAAAGGATAATAGGAGCTATATTGCAGATGAGGTATATATGTCTAGATATTAGATATGTTAATGATCGGTGGAAAGTAGGAGGAGTAATGTAAGTTCAATCTACTAAAAGTGTTCCGGGTTGATTGATTCAAGCTAGTTACATAACTACTTATTTTGGCCTACTTTTGAATAATCCTAATCCCTCTAAATACTCGCGAGCCATTTTCTATCGGTCTATTCTCTTTTTGTTCAACTTATCTTATCTTTGACCAATCTCACCCCCTTCCCCTCAAATCATATTTTCATACTACTTGGAAACCCCTTGCAAGTTTCCCTTATATATCTAATTAAATTTAAACTGTAATTGTTAATTGTTACCCTGTTACGACTCACTCACCATTTAAACCATAGATTGACACTGCACTCAAGTTTTTGATTGAACCAACCCAATTCCACCCCCTATTACTAGTAATCGAAACAAATTGTTTCAAACAATCTATCCTTATCCCTTACACTGTTCCCCTCTCCTAAATTTCAATATAACCGAGTAGAACAGACTTGATCTTTAATTTCACTAACTCTTTTCCCATTAATTTATTTCCCCCTATTGTCTCCTTGGTCATTTAATGTACCTCCAAATTATTCATCTAACCCTTAATTTGGTTTTTAAATTAAAAATAAATAAATAAAAAAAAATTTTTAATTAACTATTCCCTAGCTTCTTTTGAATTTTAATTTTTAATTTTTTAATTTTTTAATTTTAATCATCCACTCTCTCACATTCCTCTATTTATTTTACCATGCTTTTAACTAATTCTACTTTAATCTTTAAACCCCCAGAAAGCATAACTGGTAACTACAATTTAATTTGCTCTTAGCTGCCTGAAATGTTAGAAGCTCACTCATTTGATTTCTATTTTTAGAATCAACAATTTCTATACCCACTTCCCACTTAAGATTAATCCCACCCCCAAAACCTACATCCTACCGCTCGCCCACGCCCTTAACCTACCTGTCACTTTAACTACATCCCCATACCAACCCTTCCTCCTTTTCCTTTCCCCCCAATTCACAAAGCGACTTTTTAAACTATCCCGTACCTCATAAACACCCCCCCTAACCCCAAATCTTTAACAATTTTGCCTTTTTGTCCCATTCGGATTTAAACCTTTAATGAGATTCTTCTGTTTTTACTTGGCCCTGGAAGTACATCAAAAAAATGGCCTGTTTTCCTCTTCTCAACCTCCTTTAAGTACATCACCCATTTAGTACTGGCCAGACTCAACGCCGCTTAACTTTGGGGATCTAATGTCAACGTGATTATGCCGTATTTTAGTTGTTTTTTTTAATATTCCGGCTAGGAAGATTGTTACTGTTGGGGCATATTATGTCGCCTAGGGCCATCAAGATCCTTTGACAGCAGTCTTCATTATTAATAAGAATAAGGCTGTCTATTTACTTCTCTCATGCCTGTGTAGTGTTATGGGCTGTGCACAAAATAAAAACCGTGTTCCTCATTTAATCCCGGGCATCGCCGAGTCTTTCTACCCATGAATTAATAATATCATCTGTACGACACACACACTCGGTCTGTTTATGACACATGAATTTAAACATCTTTTGAAATGGGTTTTGTTACGATTATCGGTGAATAAATAATTGGCCAAAAGAAAATGCAATTTTAGTTCGACATTAAATTCAAGTGGATTCTCACATTCCTACTTACACGCACTGATGAATCGTAAATAATTTAAAAAAAAAAAAAAACAGTTTCGCTTCACTTAACTGAACACATCTCAGAAACAGAAACCCAGCAGATAATTTTTTTTTTAATCTTATGAATTCGTTCGATTTATTTATTTATTTATTTTTCGAACATTTATTGTCCTTATTTATGTTTTTTGTTTCTTGTTTTTGTTTTTGTTTGTTTTTTTGTTTTTTTTTTGCTTACGTTGCAAAAATCGTTAAAATTTATAACATTTATATATTCGTTGTTCGTTTGTTGCGGGTTGAGAAATATCCTTATCTTGTTTTGTTCTTTCTTTTTTCTGTGTTAAAGTGTGGGAAATAGAAGGATGCAACGTTGCTGGCATTCGATTACTATACTTGTGGTGGACGAGACGCGATCCGAACGAACGCCGGAAGGCAAATGGCTCGAATTGCTACCCTCTTTCTTTCCCTATTTCGTTGGGATACGCTTTCCTCTTCAATTCTAAAGAGCAAGGGAGTTCACACAGAAACGTTAACTCAACGTCCAACTAACGAATATCGTTTCTAAGCCAAAGTAACAATGCGACACGAACTTCATGACCCCTATAAAAACGAGAGTTTGCAGAGTTCAGCAGACAGACCCAAGCGACGGACCTTGAAGGAACGCACAAGAATACGTCTTCCACTTTACCCCCGGCCCTGTTGGCCGGGAAGACAAGAAAAAACGGACACTTCAAAACTTTCCTTGCCTCGCGTGCACCTACTTACCCACTGATAAGAAGTCGGGCAAACAGAAGCAAATCGCCATGACTCACAAACACAGTAGCATAACAAAGCAACTCTTATCCACACACACATTACCACTGAAACGCACTAACAAATATAGACATACACATCTTTATCCCCTTGTGTCTGATTAATTAATGGTCACCCATTTAGTACTGGCCAGACTCAACGCCACTTAACTTTGGGGATCTAATGTCAACGGGTCATATTGTAAATGAACATCTCTACCAAAGAACACTAGTTGAATAAACTTTACCAAAGAACATTCTTGTAAAATTGTTGTTCTATAAATGTTTTGTTGATTAATCATGGTTTATTTCATTTTTCATTCACAAAACTCCATACATGTTTGAGTTAGCACTTGCTCGCTGGTGACCCTAATGTTTCTCCTCGAATATATCCTACCTTCGGCATACTCATTTCATTCACCCAAATCCTAGTTCATGTATAACATTTATCACCGGCCATAATTAATAGCACAGGCTATATACTAACATAATTAATAGCACAGGCTATATACTAACATAATTAATAGCACAGGCTATATACTAACATAATTAATAGTACAGGCTATATACTAACACAATTAATAGCACAGGCTATATACTAACACAATTAATAGCACAGGCTATATACTAACATAATTAATAGCACAGGCTATATACTAACATAATTAATAGCACAGGCTATATACTAACATAATTAATAGCACAGGCTATATACTAACATTTTCGCGGTGTATAATAATATGCAACAGGTAATTGCAAGCGTCCATTCATGTCAAACGTCAAAGTGCAGGTTAACATTATGCTCCGTCGAACAACGAAGAAAGACACCGCACAAAAAAAAACGCCCTATTAAACTTGTTAGGATACTAGGTACCCTATTTTTATTTTTTATTGTTTACTTTTTATCTAATCAAAACTGTGTGTAACACAAGGTTGGTTTAATGTGGGGAAATCGAGATTATTAATCATTTTCTATTGATAGACTTTGCTATTTTTTAAATGTACTTATGAATCACTGCTTATCAAGGCCCAAAGTCCACTCGAGGTTAAGAGTTAATAATTTTGTCAGGTGGGCAGTGAGACAACACCATGAGGATTGGTAACGATTGTTGAAACTGGTCAGATTTTTATTATTTAAGAGGGCAGTTCAACCAGAATTTGTTAACAATAGACTTGAAAATGATCATGTTGTAGTCAGCTGGGAAGCAACCCCGTGGTATTGTGTTCCACAGACGGGTAGTTCTAGGGAAGAAACTTTGCTCACAGAAGTTCATTTTAGTTTTAAGTACACAGAGGAAGAAAGGGAAATTATTTACAGTGGTTGTAGCTAGACGAGTTCTTGCTGTGAATGTTTTACCGGTGGGGTGGGGCTACTTTGACAATGTCCTATCCTCACCAGGACAATACTCCACTCTGCTAAACCACTTAACAGAATCGTAAAATTAGAAAATAATATATATTATTTTTTTTAATATTGGAAATTATTTCTGACAATATGTTATGTATTATGATCCTTTTTTATGCTAATGTTTTAGTAGGTAATATCAATAAAAAAAAAAAAAAGAATTTATTTAATCCGTGGGGCTGGGGATAAACAAAGAATGCCACAAACTGAAAACTGAGACTCGTACAAGGTTCAAACCTGAGCCTCACAAGAGGGGCCGCCTAATGCCGGTGTCGTCTTGTACTGCTTGACTAACGAGCCAGTACATCGAAAAAACTCATCTCCCAAGCTCTGCAGCAAACCTGTGTTTACGTTTTTACTGGCAATGTAACCATATCTCTTTGCTGCATCATGCGAGCGATATACGATTGTCGGGTTATATTTTTTTAATATTTCAAATTATTACATACATAACCAAATGCTGTATTAAAAGAAGTGGGTTAATCTGTTTAACCATTGGTAATGACATCATGCTATGCAGTTATGCTTCTTCCTTTTATGTTTCTGTTAATATTTTCGCGGGTAATATCACTAAACAAAGTACGAGTCTCATTTTTTCAGTTTGTGCCATTTTTTATTTATCTCCAGCCACGCGGACAAAATAAAGAAGGAAAAACGTTCTTTTCAGATACATAAATTATAAAAGTGGACCTTGGGTTTACTTTCGACAGCCTCGTAACTATCGCTTCCCTTATTTTGTCCTTTAGTTCTCAAATTCCATGAGCGATGTTTCTGACAAAGGGGGAAGAATTGCTGTTTTCTGGGTCAGAATCTATCCATTTAACACTTATCGTTGGTTGTTTTTTTAGCTTGAAGAAGTTTTTTTTAGCTCCTTGCATCAAGTGGCTTTATACCTTGTCTGGGGCCATTTCCATAAAAAAATCACTAAAATGACAGAGAAGCATGAATTCTAACACAGAGTTACGAAGTCACGTGGCAATATTGAACGCACGTGTTATCCAATTTAAATAGTAGAATCATTTTTTTTTCTTTGTACGTTTGTATTTGCATTTTTATTACGTACAGGATTATCTTCCTTGTGGAATTTTATGAACAGAGTTATCTCCCTTCGCGTTGTGCTCGATTTGTTTATATCGGCCATGTTAACAAAAAACAATATAAAATGTTTTTCAGCGTTTTACGTGTACGATTGAACTTGCTATAACTTATTGTTTTGTTCTTTTTTAATTAAAAATTTTTAAAAACATTATATATAATCAGTTGTTTTCAAATAGCGCCGAGTGGTATTTCTTAGGATTAGGGTTAGGGTTAAGGTTAATATTAAACAAATTTGTTTGAAAGAAAATCGAAGCAATTAAAATAAGTATTAGTGTGTGTAAAGTTTATCCTCTCTCTCTCTCTCTCTCTCTCTCTCTCTCTCTCTCTCTTTCTCTCTTTTTTTCTCTCTCTTTCTCTCTCTCTCTTTCTCTCTCTCTTTCTCTCTCTCTTTCTCTCTCTTCCCCCCTCTCTCTCTCTCTCTCTCTCTCTCTCTCTCTCTCTTTCTCTCTCTCTTTCTCTCTCTCCCTGTTCCTACCTCTTTTACGCGCCTCGTGGAATCGCATGAAAGCCGAACAAGGACTTTAACGCTAATCTTTAAAACGTGACATTTTATCCAAATCGCATTTGGCGTTAGGAGAGCATTCAAAGCACATCTTTCACTCATTCGAACGGGAAAAGGAATTTCGTTTTCGCGGTGGATACGGCCGGTGCGTTTGTGCCGGGATTGTCAAGAAAATGGTTTTGTCTGGCTTAAATGGGATTAGTGTTATCTTGTGGACAAAGATTAAACCGGGATAAACTAAAGACAACATAAAATCTGAACGACGGATTAAGTAAAGACACGTGATTTTCGCAGAAGGAATTCAAATATCAGGAAGGATTCTTCAAGATATTGACCATTCTTCAACCGCCCTCGCGAACATCCACAGATTGTAGATAAAAAACGTTTTTGTGATATCGTTTAGAACGTCCGTCCGTCCGTCCGTCCGTCCGTCTGTCTGTCTGTCTGTTTGTCTGTCACGCTTAGTTTTGAAATAGTATTTAGCAAAATGATTAGTGTTTGCTCATAGGCCGGGAGACCAGGGTTCGATTCTCAGTCGAGTCATTGACCATTCTTCAACCGCCCCCGCGAACATCCACAGATTGTAGATAAAAAACGTTTTTGTGATATCGTTTAGAACGTCCGTCCGTCCGTCTGTCTGTCTGTTTGTCTGTCACGCTTAGTTTTGAAATAGTATTTAGCAAAATGATTAGTGTTTGCTCATAGGCCGGGAGACCAGGGTTCGATTCTCAGTTGAGTCATTGACCATTCTTCAACCGCCCCCGCGAACATCCACAGATTGTAGATAAAAAACGTTTTTGTGATATCGTTTAGAACGTCGGTTTGTCTGTCCGTCCGTCCGTCCGTCCGTCCGTCCTGCTTAGTTTTGAAATAGCATTTAGCATAATGGTAAGAGTGTTTGCTCATAGGCCGGGAGACCCGGGTTCGATCCTCAGTCAAATCATGGCAAAGGCTCAAAAGATAGTCCTTGATGATCCCAAGCAACTCAGCAGTATAAGGTGAGGATCAAGGGTAAAGAGAGTAGAAAGTGACTAACTTGGGTTTACTTTCGACAGCCTCGTAACTCTCGCTTCCCTTATTTTGTCCTTTAGTCCTCACATTCCATGAGCGATGTTTCTGACAAAGGGAGAATAACTGCTGTTTTCTGGGTCAGAATATATCCATCTAACACTTATCTTTCGCTAGTTTTTGACCTTGAAGTAGTGTTTTTTTTTTAGCTCTTACATCAAGTGGCTTCATGCCTTGTCTGGAGCGATTTCCATTTTTAAAAATCACTAATATGACATAGAAACATGAATCCTAACATGGAAAAATGTTTTTGTTTTTAGTTTTGCAGAACATGATTGAGTTTTGCAAATGGAGATGAGAAGAAAAAACAATAACATCAATGTTTGGTGCACGTGTTATTCAGTTTAAATAGTAGAAAGGGGCAAACGTGGTTTACAAAAAAAAAAAAGTGGAGTAATCCTGGGAAAATGAGTGGCGCCCTCCCCTACACCTTGCGTACTAACTAATGAAAAGGGAGCCTTCGAGTCGCCCTCAACTACGGTCGACCACTTTACTGGTTATGCTTATGTCTGTACATATTTTTCTTCCCTTCTTCTTCTTCTTTGTAATTTTCTTCCTTTTTCCTCTTCTTCCCTTCTTTTCAGTTTCTTCTTTATTTGCGTCATTTATTTATTTACGTGATCCTCTTACTTCCTTCTGATATTCTACTACTACTACTACTACTACTACTACTACTACTACTTTATCTATTCCCTCCTCTCTGCATTTCTCCTCTCATTCGCAATTCACTTCAAAATATATTCTGTTGCTGCTACTCTTCTTTTCCTTATCTTCTTTATTTACGTCATTTATTTATGCCATCCTCGTACTCTTCTTCTCTTACGCTTCTGCTGCTACTACTACTCCGTCTGTTCCTCTTCTCCCACCACTCTGGTGCTACCAGATCAGGCTATCTAAAGATACCGGCTTCCTGACTTAAAATGCACCAAACATTGATGGTATTGTTTCTTTCCTTTCCCTTTGCAAAACTCAATCATGTTCTGCAAAGCCAAAAACAAAAACAAGAATTTTCCACTACAAAACAACCAAAGCAAACACCATGAATAATTATTTGAAGATATAAAGAACTTGAAGCATAAAAACTTTTACCATAATGACCAGATTTGGCATTAAATAACTCGAAAAGGGTTGATATGCCGTAAAACAAAACAACCAAACCAAACACCATGAATAAATACTTGAACATATAAAGAACTTGAAGCAAAGATCTTTGACCAAAATGACCTGATTCTCTCACCTTCCGACCTTGTGCCACATCTTCCTGTCGTAAATAAAGCGAGAAGAGAAGTAAAGTGAGGAAGCAGCCTCTGTCAACCCATTACTTCTGTACTTTATGTTTGTACAATTTTGTGGTATTTCTTTCGGTCCTTTAAGACCACAGCACAAATTTCATTTCATCCCAGTACACAAAATCTGAACGACCATCCTTTGCCATCAATATAAAAACGAAGCCAATATTTGTCACTACTAACCCTAACTCCTAACCATAACCCTAACCCTAACCCTAATCCAAACCAACTAATTGATACTTAACCCTAACTCTTACTCTAACCCTAAACCCTAAATTCTAAACCTAAACCCCTAACCCTAAACCTAACCGCTAAACCTAACTCTAACTCTAACCCTAAACCCTAACCCTAAACCCTAATCCTAACCCTAACGATAACCCTAACTCTAAACCTCTAACCGCTAACCCTAATCCTTAACCTAACCCTAAACTTAACCGCTAACCCTAAAACCCTTACCCTAACCCTAAACCTCTAACCTTAACCCTAACCACTAACCCTAAACCATAACCCTAAACCCTAACCGCTAACCTTAACCCTAAACCCTAACCCTAACCCTAACCCAGATTGGTCTGATTGGTCACAAACTCTTCCTTCTTTCAAAACTTCTAAATTTCATCAGCCATTTTGTTTTCCGACCACAAAATTTTAGTGGAAAGAAATCCTTTTTGTTACTCAAAGAAATCTTTGAGAAAACCACTTTTCTCTTCTAGAACTTTCTATTTCTTCATTTCCCTCGTTCTTTTATTGTCATTTCTTTGTTTTCATGTGACTCTCTTTCTTTTGTTCCTCTTATCTTTCTCTCGTACTTTGTCACTGAATAGCACAAGCTAGATAATTAAATCGATTCCGTCAGTTATTTCTGCCAAACATTGTTCCATGTTGTTAAGAACAAAAATTTTATTTTCAACTGATTTCATCGATTTTAATATCTAATCTGGGTCAATATTTCATTTTTGATTAGTCATAAATAAACGAAGGTGGAGGAGTTCTTACTCTTACAGTCAGAAGTCCTAACACTGCTACCCAAAACACTGGATACAAATTTAATAACAGACAATCGTTTCACTATTTACTGTTTTGTTGGCTAAAGAAAGATAGAGGGGGGAGGAAAAAACGTCACCATTGACGTCGTGGATCAATTGATTAGTGTGTCATGCTTGAAGAAAAAAAAAGATTTGAGTTAAAACTGATTGCATGTATTAAAAATTGATGCAATATGGAGAGTGGAAAGTTGACATTGGGTTTATTTTCGGTGTGACAGGACCAATAGGACCGACAGAGATCTGAGTTTTAGGGCGAACTGGCATGCATCTTGGCAATGGTTAGGACCCTACGTAGAAATGAGGTAGAGAGTTACCACTAGTATATATTCAACCCAAATCGGCCATCCAGGCGAAGGAAAAGGATGGTGCCGAAAAGTCTGGAAGGATTCCTTAAATTGTCTGTAGCAATTAAGTCTGTACGTCGATGAGTTTTACCAGCGGAACAATTTTGGTCAAGGGTTCGTGGGGGGTCGCGTGCGCGAACGCCGCCCCCCCCCCCCCATAGAGAGAGAGAAAGAGAATAAGTCTTTTACGATAACAGGAAAGAAAACAGCCGAAATGGGAATTGTAATTACCCGTGTCATATCGTCTGTACCGCCTCCCCCCAAACCACCAAGAGATGAAGAAAGACTCAGAAAAAAGGGAGAGAGAGAGAAAAAGAGGGTGTTACAATATGCCTCTTTGGGAAAAGAAAATGTTTTTGTGTTGAGTGGACGATCAGTTAGAAATTGGGATTCGGCCTGGACGGTGGTGTTAGCCGGAGCTCAGACCCGAGCGACCACCAAGCGGGGAGATCGCGCAAAAGGCCCCTCGTTTGGATGACGTTGCCCGTAGTATTCCCCCCCACCGTTTTCAGTAGACAAGTTATGCCTTAATGAAAAGAATGCGATCGTAAATGGACTCACACACAGAGACCGAGAGAACGACGGCAAACTAGTTTAGTAAACAAAGACATTATCGAAGAGTAGACTTAAGTCGACCATTTAAGAACAGTTGCTATCTTGTTAATAATTATTTGATACAAAAAGAAACCGATGTTGTTGAATTATTCTATTGTCGATTTGTTCTGCTTAAGTAACTTTGCCTTCACAGAATCACGAGATCATCATCATCGCCGTCATCCGACCTAGAAGAGATTCGACACATTCTTTTTTTTCAGCCACTATTGACGATCATCGCCAAAGAGGGTGTTCACAGTCTAGAAGGATTCCTGCGCCGAGAACCAGACGTGTGAGTACAGAGATAAATAGACTCGTGGTGGTCCACGAGTGGACCACCTATGTTACAAGTGGTTCAGTGACACTGGATCAGGGTGAGGTATCTGTTTTACTCGGCACCGCGACCGGGATATCAAACACCTGTGCGTGAGTGGCCGACGACGATACGCATGGGGTCAGAAAGAAGCGTGTGGGGTACCATTGTTATATTGGTACCGCAGACCTAAGATCAGAGTGGGGTACCTATTTTACATCGGCAGCCGCGTAACTCTCACTTTTTCTCTTCTTGTTCTTCCCCTGTTAACGTTTTGATAAAACTATCTTTCGTGTTTTCAAAGGTTCTGTTTTGTTTGTACTGTTCCGATTTGTATCTGTATCATCTTAGTCTTCCTTCTTTCGCTACTATCTTTTGTTTTAGTTCTTCATGTTTCTTATTTAGTCTTTCCTTGTGTGTCAGATTTCCCATCTTCCATCGTTTCCTGTTCTCTTTCATCCTATTTACTGTTTTAGTTTCTTTCCGAAGTTTTGTGATCTGGGTTTCCAGTCTGATTTCCCATCCAGGCTTTGTCGATCCATTCTTGTTTCTTTTCTTAATTCTATGCTTACTGATTTTTGCTAATACATATTTTAAATTGTTTAGGTCTGTAATAGTATCTGCTGAGATGCATGGGAGGAGTCTGTTTACCTTTTCTGTTTCTAATTTTAATTTCTTTTAATCTTCATTCCTTAGAGATGGGATTTTTGTTTTGTCCTCGTTCATAGATTGTTTGATGGTTTCAACTTCTCTTGCTTCATCCTCAGCGATTTCTGTTATTTCATAGTTTTCAGTCTCCTCGGTTTCAGTGTTAATGTTTTGCCAGTCGTCTGCCTGTTGCTTTTCACTGAGGGCTGTTTCTTCATCTGTTAGACCATCTATGTTTTGTCTCATTTTCATTAATTCTAGCGTTGAGAACCACCCTCTCTTGCGGATCTGTCTTGCTTGATCTGTAATCCTTTGTACTCACTAGGAGTTCTCACACAAATCATCGTCAGTGATTGCTCACCGACAACAACCAGTGGTATTTCCTGGAGTCTGAGTGACAACAACCTCCCCAGATTTCCAGTATTCTTCACCTCTTACCATTGATTTCTCGCTGGTAAGGACAATTGGTCTTCTCTGGGATTTGAGTGGCAATAAGCCTCCCCAAGGTCCCAGCATTCTCTGCACTTTTCCAGTGAAGGTCTGGTTTGTGCTGTCCCTCCTGGGTCTTCTCATCCTCCTCGACCCTCTACAAATATTTTGTCTGGCGTCAGCCTAGGCCGGCACCATTTAAAAAAAATAAATAAATAAATAAAAACTTAACTAATCAAAAAAACAAAACAAAAACATTGATTAATCAAAAAAAAAAATTAAAAATAAGCAAATAATTATTTTCTTTAGTTTTTAATTTTTTTTTAATTTTTAAACTCTAAAAATAATAATAATTATTATTATTATAATTATTACTATTATTATTATTATTATTATTATTATTATTATTATTATTATTATTATTATTATTATTATTATTATTAAAAACGAACGAATGAAGAGGAAAGAGGAAGAGGGTTTTGTATTTTTTTCTTATCGATTAGTTTTGTCTTCTTATCGATTAGTTTTGTCTTCTCATCGATTAGTGTTGTCTTCTTATCGATTAGTGTTGTCTTTTTTTCTTATCAAGATAGAGAGAGAGAAGTGGAGGTTTGTTTTCTTTTTCTTATTGATTAGTTTTGTATTCTCATCGATTAGTGTTGTCTTTTTTCTAATCAAGATATATAGAGAGAAGTGGAGGTTTGTTTTCTTTTTCTTATTGATTAGTTTTGTATTCTCATCGATTAGTGTTGTCTTTTTTTCTTATCAAGATAGAGAGAGAGAAGTGGAGGTTTGTTTTCTTTTTCTTATTGATTAGTTTTGTATTCTCATCGATTAGTGTTGTCTTTTTTTCTTATCAAGATAGAGAGAGAGAAGCGGAGGTTTGTTTTCTTTTTCTTATTGATTAGTTTTGTATTCTCATCGATTAGTGTTGTCTTTTTTTCTTATCAAGATAGAGAGAGAGAAGTGGAGGTTTATTTTCTTTTTCTTATTGATTAGTTTTGTATTCTCATCGATTAGTGTTGTCTTTTTTTCTTATCAAGATATATAGAGAAGTGGGGGTTTGTTTTCTTTTTCTTATTGATTAGTTTTGTATTCTCATCGATTAGTGTTGTCTTTTTTCTTATCAAGATAGAGAGAGAGAAGTGGAGGTTTGTTTTCTTTTTCTTATTGATTAGTTTTGTATTCTTATCGATTATTGTTCTCTTTTTTTCTTATCAAGATAGAGAGAGAAGCGGAGGTTTGTTTTCTTTTTCTTATTGATTAGTTTTGTATTCTCATCGATTAGTGTTGTCTTTTTTCTTATCAAGATAGAGAGAGAGAAGTGGAGGTTTGTTTTCTTTTTCTTATTGATTAGTTTTGTATTCTCATCGATTAGTGTTGTCTTTTTTCTTATCAAGATAGAGAGAGAGAAGTGAAGGTTTGTTTTCTTTTTCTTATTGATTAGTTTTGTATTCTCATCGATTAGTGTTGTCTTTTTTCTTATCAAGATAGAGAGAGAGAAGTGGAGGTTTGTTTTCTTTTTCTTATTGATTAGTTTTGTATTCTCATCGATTAGTGTTGTCTTTTTTCTTATCAAGATATATAGAGAGCAGTGGAGGTTTGTTTTCTTTTTCTTATCGATTAGTTTTGTATTCTCATCGATTAGTGTTGTCTTTTTTCTTATCAAGATAGAGAGAGAGAAGTGGAGGTTTGTTTTCTTTTTCTTATCGATTAGTTTTGTATTCTCATCGATTAGTGTTGTCTTTTTTTCTAATCAAGATATATAGAGAGAAGTGGAGGTTTGTTTTCTTTTTCTTATTGATTAGTTTTGTATTCTCATCGATTAGTGTTGTCTTTTTTCTTATCAAGATAGAGAGAGAGAAGTGGAGGTTTGTTTTCTTTTTCTTATTGATTAGTTTTGTATTCTCATCGATTAGTGTTGTCTTTTTTCTTATCAAGATAGAGAGAGAGAAGTGAGGTTTGTTTTCTTTTTCTTATTGATTAGTTTTGTATTCTCATCGATTAGTGTTGTCTTTTTTCTTATCAAGATAGAGAGAGAGAAGTGGAAGTTTGTTTTCTTTTTCTTATTGATTAGTTTTGTATTCTCATCGATTAGTCTTCTCTTTTTTTCTTATCAAGATAGAGAGAGAGAAGCGGAGGTTTGTTTTCTTTTTCTTATCGATTAGTTTTGTATTCTCATCGATTAGTGTTGTCTTTTTTTCTAATCAATATATATAGAGAGAAGTGGAGGTTTGTTTTCTTTTTCTTATTGATTAGTTTTGTATTCTCATCGATTAGTGTTGTCTTTTTTCTTATCAAGATAGAGAGAGAGAAGTGGAGGTTTGTTTTCTTTTTCTTATTGATTAGTTTTGTATTCTCATCGATTAGTGTTGTCTTTTTTCTTATCAAGATAGAGAGAGAGAAGTGGAGGTTTGTTTTCTTTTTCTTATTGATTAGTTTTGTATTCTCATCGATTAGTGTTGTCTTTTTTCTTATCAAGATAGAGAGAGAGAAGTGGAGGTTTGTTTTTTTTTTTCTTATTGATTAGTTTTGTATTCTCATCGATTAGTGTTGTCTTTTTTCTTATCAAGATAGAGAGAGAGAAGTGGAGGTTTGTTTTCTTTTTCTTATTGATTAGTTTTGTATTCTCATCGATTAGTGTTCTCTTTTTTCTTATCAAGATAGAGAGAGAGAAGTGGAGGTTTGTTTTCTTTTTCTTATTGATTAGTTTTGTATTCTCATCGATTAGTGTTGTCTTTTTTCTTATCAAGATAGAGAGAGAGAAGTGGAGGTTTGTTTTCTTTTTCTTATTGATTAGTTTTGTATTCTCATCGATTAGTGTTGTCTTTTTTCTTATCAAGATAGAGAGAGAGAAGTGGAGGTTTGTTTTCTTTTTCTTATTGATTAGTTTTGTATTCTCATCGATTAGTGTTGTCTTTTTTCTTATCAAGATAGAGAGAGAGAAGTGGAAGTTTGTTTTCTTTTTCTTATTGATTAGTTGTGTATTCTCATCGATTAGTGTTGTCTTTTTTCTTATCAAGATAGAGAGAGAGAAGTGGAAGTTTGTTTTCTTTTTCTTATTGATTAGTTGTGTATTCTCATCGATTAGTGTTGTCTTTTTTCTTATCAAGATAGAGAGAGAGAAGTGGAAGTTTGTTTTCTTTTTCTTATTGATTAGTTTTGTATTCTCATCGATTAGTGTTGTCTTTTTTCTTATCAAGATAGAGAGAGAGAGAAGTGGAAGTTTGTTTTCTTTTTCTTATTGATTAGTTGTGTATTCTCATCGATTAGTGTTGTCTTTTTTCTTATCAAGATAGAGAGAGAGAAGTGGAGGTTTGTTTTCTTTTTCTTATTGATTAGTTTTGTATTCTCATCGATTAGTGTTGTCTTTTTTCTTATCAAGATAGAGAGAGAGAAGTGGAAGTTTGTTTTCTTTTTCTTATTGATTAGTTTTGTATTCTCATCGATTAGTGTTGTCTTTTTCTTATCAAGATAGAGAGAGAGAAGTGGAAGTTTGTTTTCTTTTTCTTATTGATTAGTTTTGTATTCTCATCGATTAGTGTTGTCTTTTTTCTTATCAAGATAGAGAGAGAGAAGTGGAAGTTTGTTTTCTTTTTCTTATTGATTAGTTTTGTATTCTCATCGATTAGTGTTGTTTTTTTCTTATCAAGATAGAGAGAGAGAAGTGGAGGTTTGTTTTCTTTTTCTTATTGATTAGTTTTGTATTCTCATCGATTAGTGTTCTCTTTTTTTCTTATCAAGATAGAGAGAGAGAAGTGGAAGTTTGTTTTCTTTTTCTTATTGATTAGTTTTGTATTCTCATCGATTAGTGTTGTTTTTTTCTTATCAAGATAGAGAGAGAGAAGTGGAGGTTTGTTTTCTTTTTCTTATTGATTAGTTTTGTATTCTCATCGATTAGTGTTCTCTTTTTTTCTTATCAAGATAGAGAAAGAGAAGTGGAGGTTTGTTTTCCTTTTCTTTATTGATTAGTTTTGTTTCAATGATTTCAAGTAATGATTAGAAATTAAATTGCAAAACGGTAGCGAACGGGCGATGCCTGTTAGTAAAAAAGATAACTAAATTTGTCAAGGTAATGTTTAGTGAAAACATATTCCCCACATCCACGCTTATCACAGTTGTACTTTTGGGTGCGGCCATAACTGATTTCCATGCTTTAGTCAACAATTAATCTTGTTTTTATGATTTAACGTTAAAAAATATAAATAAGATTCTCATTTAACTTCATGTTAATATGTCGACAGTATTGTTCAAAATTTTGATTCAATTGTAGCATAGAGACTGTTAGAATATCTCACCTATTTCGGTGAGTTTTCATACACGTTTTTAATGTCATTGATTGTTTGTCTGATACTGCATATTTTCTCCAGAAATAAAAATTCTGATTTAATTTGTAAAGTTTTCAGAATCTAATTTTAATTCAATGTTTTAATCGCTGGCGACCATGTTGATTGTTATTGTTGTTGTTTTGTTTTTTTCTGTAACCAAAAAACATCCCATCATTCAATCAATCAATCCATTTTTTAGGCAAAAAAATATCGAAGTGCAACAAGCCATGTAAAAATACAGAAGATATTGCATCTATATACCGTCTGAATGTTTGTCCAAGGCGACTTTAAACTTGGATATGGTAGGCACTGTCACAACCTCCTCTGGCAGGCTGATCGAAAAAGCTGGAACACGGACCGAGAATGCTGCCTTCCTTCTGTTGAGACGAAAGCGACAATGGTACATCTTCTGCGGGTGGCCACGGAAACTGCAACTCGGTGTTGGGGTGAAAATCTCCTTTAAAAGTAGATTTATATTCCCATTGATGATATGAACTCCAGCAAGGAGAAGTCCAGGACGAGTGGGATCAATGCCGGGATGAGCAGAGAAAGACTGGTATAGTAGCAGTTACACAATACAGATCTATTTTCTTTTGTACTTGCATTTAATCACTCGCAGAGTGATTGGTATGTTGTTTGGTAAGAACATGCAGGCATGTTTAGACTCGCGTAGTGATACACCAAGCGGTTAGAACACTTTGCGTATGCACAACCTTTTCTTCATTTTCGCCCACGACCGTTTCCCGCCTTTTTACAAATAGTCAAACTTTAAGCACCACATTGATAAAACGTCATATTTAGGGTTAGGGATAGGGCTAGGGTTATGCTTAGGCTTAGGCTTAAGCTTAGGGGTAATGGTTAGGGGTTAGGGGTAGAGTTAGGGGTAGGGTTAGGGTTAGGGGTAAGGGTTATACTTAGGCTTAAGCTTAGAGTTTACGGTTAGGGGTTAGTGTTAGGGGTAGGGTTAGGGCTAGGCTTAGGGGTTAGGGTTAGTGTTAGGGGTATGGGTAGGGGTTAAGGGTTAGGGTTAGCGTTAGGGGTTAGGGTTAGAGTTAGAGTTAGAGTTAGGGTTACGGGTTAAGGGTTAGGGGTTAGGGGTTAGGGTTTGGGGTAGGGGTAGGGGTAGGGGTAGGGGTAGGGGTAGGGATTAGGGTTAGGGCTAGGCTTAGGCTTAGGATAAGGGTTTAGGGTTAGAGTTAAGGTTAGGGTTAGGATTAGGGTTAGAGTTTCATGACTTGGATGGGAGGCGAGACCAAATATATGAACTCAATTAAAATGACAGAAAGAAAAACACAAACTGCAACACTATTAAATAAAATGCAATTATAAACTTGACGAACGCGATGCACTAAACGATGCACTAAACGATGCACTAAACCCGTCCTACAAGATAAACAAACTTAACTTACATAAATCATAGGAGGTCCAATCGTAACTACCTTTACCTGTCAAATGTTGAGTTAGTAAAGAAGTTAAGAACATTCATTTTCCTCTCTTCAATTGACCAGTTAACTATGTTATAGTATATCTTTCTTTTGGTCTCTTGGTCTTACCGGATTCCAGGACAAGAATTCATCTGGTCTGGTGGAGTATCCAGCTAAGTGTTGTTACTTGAGGTAACATCACTAGGAGAAGGTGCACTATTCCTCGTAGTGCAAGTGTATAGTGCAAGTGTATAGTCTTGTTGAGGGATCTTATTTGGGCTGTTAATACTATGTTATTTTGAATATTTGATCAGGATTTACTTGTAGGGTGAAGTATCCTCATGTCAGGTTGTCCTGACAAACCCTTGTACAGAGAGACCGAAGACACTCGAGGAAGGTGTCTAGTAGGTAATTCAAACTCCCCCCCTGTCGGTAATTCAAACTCCCCCCTGTACGTAATTCAAACTCCCCCCTGTACGTAATTAAAACTCCCCCTGTACGTAATTCAAACTCCCCCTTGTAGGTAATTCAAACTCCCCCTGTAGGTAATTCAATCACCTCTAAAGCATTGTGTGCTGGCCAATTTATTGTTACAAAAGGTGGCGAGATTAAAAATTTGAAAGTGGATGATGTAACATTTAGTTTAGGTGTTGATAATTTCTTTGAGTTAAAAAGTGATCTGGGTGGGAGAAATACATTTATGTAATTTAGTGAAGTATGCTCACATATTATGTGACGTTGTTTTAAAGTGTTAGTAAAGCACAGAGAGGAACCAATGACATAATTATAAAGAAGGTAAAATATTATTAATTAAACCTATCGAATCAAGTGGAATATATATATATATATATAAAAAATATTTGTTTTTGTTTATTATCTATGTACATATACGTTTCGTCCCTTTTCAATCAGGACTCATCAGCATAGAGATATGACTATTCACTACCGGTCGTACGATTCGAAACCCTGGATAACAAGTATTTTTCAACTTGCATCCAACGTCTTTAACCGCGCGCCCACCATTTGAATGGCCGATAAACAATGATAATTTAACACATTTAAAGCGGCACGATATCCAGGCATTCTACTTCTATTAAAGAAGGAATGATGCATTATAAAGCAAGTGACGTCATGCTGTGTTTGTATTACCATTAAGAGTGCTCTACTTATTTTACGAGGAGCGACAAATATATATATATATATATATATATATATATATATAAATTAAATTATATTAGATATATATATATAAATTAAATTCCCAAAACAGTTTCTCATGGTAAACAACTGATGATCCCTTAAATAATGTTAAGACTAGCGTAAATTCTTGGAAGCAAACTAATATAGTGACTGTTAAAAGTAAATTGACTTACAAGAAAAGTCATTTACATACAGACTGTTTTGTGTATCACAGCTCTTCAGTTAGTGCCTTAAGCCGGGATTGAAACTCAACCGTCGAGTTGACAGTCGGCGCCTCTACCCTCGCGCTATCATACGACACAGACTGAATGTAAGTGATATCTCAATGTAAACATTGTCAAGTGCCGGGAGCTCGAATTAGTTTTACCCAATGAGCTATGCCTTAAAGTTAATGGCAGTTGGCGATATCCTTACAAATAAGCTCTACCCAAGAAAGTGAGCTTTATATAGTCATCATCATACAGACTGTTTCGCTGTATCACAGCTCTTCAGTGAGACTAGACCCGTTAGTGCCTCAAGCCGAGATTAGAACTCAACCGTCGAGCTGACAGTCGGCGCCTCTACCCCTGCGCTAGCATACGACACAGACTGAATGTAAGTGATATCTCAATGTAAACATTGTCAAGTGCCGGGAGCTCGAATTAGTTTTACCCAATGAGCTATGCCTTAAAGCTAATGGCAGTTGGCGATATCCTTACAAATAAGCTATACCCAAGAAAGGGTGCTTTATATAGTCATCATCATACAGAATATACACATACACACATACACATGTGTATCGATACATGTGCATGTATGCATACATAGACATACACACACATACGCATTTCCTTATCATTAAAGCTTAAGTGCTTATATCATTCAGTCTTACTCCTTTCTAACTATTTCTGTTCTATTTGCTTCCATTTATACCTGCTCTAGTATCATTAAGGCGAGCAAACCAATTAAGTACAGCGTATGTAATTGGAATAGTTAATTCTATATACATAAACGAGAACTATGAGGAAGTACCAAAGTCAGATCATTATAGGGTGAGGTGTTAGGATTAGGGTTAGGGTTAAGGTTAGGGTTTGGGTTTGGGTTAGGGTTTGGGTTTGGGTTTGGGTTGGGGTTAGGTGTAGTGATTTTGGATAACATAGATTACTTAAGTGCAAAAATATGAAAACACCAAAATTAAAAACACCAAAATAAAAATAAAAAATAACAAATTATACTGATTTTATCAACGCGAAATTTAGGAGCTTTTTTAAAAAGATCTTTCAGCGTTAACATCTACATTTAAAAAAAATCATGTGATGTTTCTTTAATATATTGAGATATAATTTTACTATAGGTGTTTTTGTTTACACGAAATTGTAGCAGTCACATGATTAACCGGAAGTGTGCTCTTCAATGCACGAGATTCACGTGAGAGATCGTTATTTGGCGTAACCCCAAATCACGTGATCAGCGTGGTTAACTAGTTCGAGCTAAGGATTCTGAACAGATAAGATGTACTTTCCTGCACTCTCTATCGGGCCTACTGTAGAGTAGTCGACGAACTCCAGGAAAAAAAGTCTACTACATCTTGTCTGCCATATTCAACCCCATGTATAAAGAAGTCGTTTGTTCAGGTGAATATATATATATATATATATATATATATATATATATATATATAATCAGTACCATTGGAGAGCCATGAATATTATAACTGTCCTGTTTTTAAATCTCCGAAACAGTTTACATGGTAAACAGCTGATGATCCCCGTGTTAATATTAGACGCTTAAGGTCTCCTGTTTTTGTTTCACTCTTAGATAATTAACCCCCCATTTTTTTTTTTTATTATATATTTTTTTAATTTTTTTTTTATTTTACTTATATTTTTTCATTTATTAATTTTCCAACGAATGTTAAGTCTGCAATATCTTGGATTTAGTTTGTTTGTCTGGGAATTTAAACTGCATTTTACATTTTACATTTTTTTTTTTTTTTTTTTTTTAATGACTCAAAGCTTCTTTAGACTATATATATATATATATATATATATATATATATATATATATATATATATATATATATATCCACAACAAAGCTCGGCGAAGACTACTGGAAACTGCACTAATCACTGCCTCCAACACCATCAAGCAACGAAATGGTTTCTATAACCTATCGCCCTTAATAAGCAAAATCATCCTTACCGAACAAAAACTCATCCCAGATCATAGATAACATCCATTTTTCTCTCAGATCTCCATTATACTCGCCCACATATCTCCGCATACACACCCACACACAACCCCCACACACACACACACATCTTCATTCACCACGCCGAACTTTCTAACTTACTATTCCCTCACATTCTTAACATAGCAAGCCGGTCAAACATTCCCACTTTTCAAAATATTTCAAATATTTCACACCTAATCACAACAAATCTCCCACCTCCCCCCTCCCCCATTTCACCCTTTCACCACTTCTCTCGCACCCTTACCCACCCATACCTCCCACCCTTAAACCACTTCATTTTTTTCAAATCTTCTCGTGACGTTACCCACTCACCAAAATCACAGGGCCTCCCTCCTCCTCTTTTTCCCCTCACCTTCCACTTCTCTGCATACACCCCCCCACACACACACACATCTTCATTCACCACGAACCCAAACCTTCCAACCTACTCATCCCTCACATTCTTGAAGCAGCCCCCTGGCCAAACATTCCCCCCCCCTCTTTCCCCACCTCTCTACTTTTTCACTTACAACCATCCACATCATTCCTGCTCACCCCCACCTTTCCACTTTTTCACTCAGAACCATCAACATTCATTTCACTCCACGCGACTGACATCACCAAGCCCGGACGTTGGTCTTACTGCTTCCAGTAGTGGCTACTACATCTTCCAATCAACCCATCATGTCAACCCAATATGTTCACGTAATTGCATGACATTTTTCTTAATATTATCATCCTGAAGAAGTCTTACAAATAAAGACGAAACGTTGATGAGCACATAAAAAACATCCTTTTTGGTTTTTCCTTTTTCATTTCCCATATATATATAGTAAGCTATGAAAATATATTTATGGCAATTAAGCTACACAGAGGCTCCCGCATTTCATCCCCGGGGGGTGCAATCTTCAATCTAAAATGCATTTTAGCCTGAAGATTCCCCCAGGGGATGAAACGTGGGAGCCTCTATGTAGCTTAATTGCCATAAATATATTTTCATAGCTTACTACCTAGCTCTACTTACATATCGAGCACTGTTGAAGTAAATACTGAAAATTGATACATAAAAAATTATATCTCCTTATAAAATTTTATGTGGATACATAAAATACTAATATATATATATGTATATATGGGGTAAGGTACACGATAATTCATGAAAGTGAAATGCTGTGGTGGATAAAATGTGTGAAAAATGACAAACGGAAAACAGGTTAAAGTGCAGGAGAAAAACAAAAACGAGAGATTTGACCGGTTTCGTTGGTGTTGGCGAACGTCTTCAGAAAAAGTGAAGATTTGGAAATTATTTTATTTTTAAGGCACTCACATGGGAGAAGAAAAGGATGATCCGATTGGACCATATGAGAAGACTTTAAGTGACATTGAAATATGACAAGTGGGTGACACATTCTTCTTTATTTCTTATTCTTCCTTTTATATTTTTATTTATTTTTTTAATATTTTTCACTTTCGCACCTACATAGGGAAGGCGGTAGGTGGAGGGGTAAAGGCGATAAGTGGGAAGAAGAAAGAGGAACAAGCCAGGATAAACACAAATAGGAGTGGGCATGAAATTGATACAATGCGAGAATCCAAAAATTAATCGGAATGTATCAGAGATAGGTCTGCTAATTTGTCTCATATTAGGTTTTATAAAGCAATAAAAAACTTAAACTGGTAGTCTAGAAAAAATCTACTTTAAAGTGTTTTTTTGGTTTTTTTGGTTTTTATCATCTTACACTTAAAAAAAAAAAAAAACACCATTTTTCTTATAATAAGTTATCACTTACAAAACGATTCATCCTGCTCCGACTGAGGGCAGAACAGATGGCTCATATGAGGAAAGGCTCAAAGCCCTGAAGCTTCTATCGCTGTTGTACAGAAGACTGAGGGGAGATCTCATCAACACGTATAAATATGTCCATAGCCTGTATGACCCTACGACATGCATATCAGAAATTCAGGGGGATTCTAAAACAAGAGGACATAATCTACGACTGACAAGAAATGCTACTAAGACAAGTGAAAGACGTTCATTCTTTAGTAACAGAGTGATTCCCTGGTGGAACGGATTGCCAGAAGAGGTTGTCAAGGCCCTTTCTTCGGTGAACGCTTTCAAAGCCAGGTTTGACCGTCTTATGGAAAGCCATCTTGTAAAATACAACTTCAGAGCCGTGGACCACCCATAGAAACCCACAATGTCAGTCGGCTAAAGAAGAGGTACAAAGGAGCGATCTAAACTGGATGTAAAACATCCTACCTGACTCTACTCTATTCTACTCTACTTTACTTTAAGGTGGTTAATTGTCAAATGAAATCACTTACTTCTTTCAAGTGAAAAATGCGTATCAATTAATGTTAACCAAAAATTTGTTACAGCTAACCATAAGTCCGAGTGGCAAGGTCGTAAAACTACACAATTTTTTAGACGACGTGTGGATTTATGACCTTGCCACTCGGACTTAGGGTTAGTGGTAACAAAAATGTGGTTAACATTAATTTATTTGGTACTGGTATAGCTGCTGAACCGGGCAAAAACGGACTAGGTTAGGGTTAGCTTGTAAGGAGATGATGAGAGGATGAAAGGGGTTATCCTTTCATCTTCTCGTAAAGAAACGGAACAACGAAAAGTATTTCTGTAACTATAATAAAAAGGGGTTTATTAACTCAAGGTTACCTATACCGTTTGGTATAGGTAGAAGAGAGTGGGATGGTGTCCATCTGAAGAAAGAGAAAGAATATAAGAGTTCTTAGGGCCGCCCGTGGATTTCTTCAGGTGAAGATGGTAGTAGTCGTCGAGTGGGCGACGGCAGCAGGAGAGAGAGCATTTGCTCGTTCCTCGCTGGTGCTCTAAGGGAACATAAGTAGTCCCTTAGGGAACTAACGATATTACTGCGCCCTGTGATTTGATTGGACAAGCCAGCTCACAGGGACAGTGATTACGCATTCAAAAGTAGTCCCTATTGGCAATTGCTACAAGCTCAGGGTTATGTTAAGGTTAGGGTTAGGTTATGGTTAGTTTAGGGATACGGTTAGGGTTAGTTTAGGGTTAGGGTTTCACAAAAAAACACTTCGTTTTTTTTTTCGGTTCAGAAGCTGTACCAGTATCAGTTAAATATATAATTTTTGACAAAAGTGAAACGTATTTTAATGGATATTTTTCTTTTTCTTTATCTTCTTTTTTTTTCTTCTTCTTCTTCTTCTTCTTCTTCTTCTTCTTCTTCTTCTTCAGAGCTTTTATTTAATTGGGTGTTTCCAATTATTAATTGGAAAAATTATTGGTTGAATCCTATTTCAATCACGTATATTATTTCGAGTTAAGGTGAGTTATCTCCCTTGATATGACAATTTTCCACCCTAAAGTAAAAACAGACCGGATGTTATTTCACTCCCGTGTTCTTTTTTTACTCCTTTAGCTTTTCATTTTTCGGTTCGTTTCATTATTACATTAAACATTTATTTTGGCACTTCTGCATTCTTTATGAACCCGCAGCCGATTAAGAAATCGAAATTGAAGAGTTCCGTTTTTTTTTCTCCAAGTACCATTCATTCAGAATTCACCGGAAGTTGAATTTACCGGGAGTTGAAGTAGAATTTAGTTTTTAGAAAATGGAGTTAAATGAGTTGAATCTTCGCGACATTGGTAATTTAATGAACCAGACGCAAAAAACAATCGATTTTTTACAGGCACATCGCCATCCACAGGTGCCACAACAAATCATGTGGAAAACATGTGGCAAAAGGCCAAAATGCGTTAGAAAATAGAATGTGGCACCCACACGCAAATGGTGGAGTCTTACTTAATGGAATTTATGTGGCGGCAGAAGTTTTCTGCTAACCCCATGGAAGCCATTATAAATCAAATTGCAGAACTTTATCCTGTTCAATAAAAGAAAAAGGACAAAAAAATACAGTCCCCCCCCCCCAATGAAAACTTTTCATTTAGATAAAAAAAATCTCACCAAACAAAACTTTTCAACTACAATATATTTTAAAAAAATAAAAGCAAAATCAATGTTGACCAAAAAATTCATTCCCCCCCACCCCAATCAAAACTTTACATTTTTATTTATAAAATTTTTAATTCATATAATAAAAAAAAACAATTGTTAATTGTTTCTTGTTACCCAAAAACAAATCAGTCTTGCATTTTTTTTAGGTTGTAAATAAGTCACTTCCGGTTGAATTACTTCCCTTTATTTTCAGTAGAAGGACAGAAAATCTGCGGGTTCATAAAGAATGCAGAAGTGCCTTTATTTTTATTTCATTTATTTAATATTACTAAAAAAATTTATATTTTTCATTATTAGATATTTTCTGTAAATTTGTAAATTTGTTATATTAAACAAAAGCAATCATTAAAATATTCTTTGTTTGTTTGTTTTTATTTTTACATCACCGGCTTACTCAAGTCAAGGGAGATAATTAAGCAACAGGCAAAGGGAGATAATCAATTTTAGGAAATAAGGGAGATAACTCATTTTGCTGAAAATTGCTAATAAACCCGAGTTCAACAACTTATCTCAATTTTACAATTCTATTTTGTAACAAATATTGTTAGACAATACTAAACTATTAATTTACAAAAACAAGTAATTTTTATAGGGCTTATACAAATGAAAAACGCATTTCCAGATAAAAACTATTGTTTATCAGGCAAAAATAAGTATCTTCACCAAAAATTAGGAAAAATTATCGAATAAAATTTCAATTAAAAATAAAAATCAGTTTTATCGTATTTTACCGACCGCTATTCATTTATTACTTGTTTATATGACAGACTGGGTTATGTCCCCCTAACATAGCTCTCATCAATGGCGGATACGTAAACTACGATAAAACTGATTTTTATTCATAATTAAAATTCTACTCGATAATTGTTGCTCATTTTGTGGTGCAGATACCTATTTTTGTCTGATACATAAATATATCAAAGAGTTTTCTGGTTAATTTATTTAGAACTGCGTTTTTCATATGTGCTCTGAGCACCATTTTTTTTTTCGGTGTTAATTAACGAAAAAATAAATGAGAATATTTTCATGTTAAATGTTAAGAAACAATATTTTAACATTTTTTTAAAATAAAAATGTCTTTGTTTTTGTAAATCAAAAGTTTAATATCGTTGTTACAAAATACAAACATGAAATGAAGATAATTTACATGAATTCAAGGGGGCACTCATCAGAGGAGTAACGTAAGAATTCAAACATGACAGCAAAATTTTACATTCGATGGAATCCTTACAAATGTTCGCAAAAAGATTCTGAGAATAAACAAATATTGTAGATTAACATCCTCCGCTAAATCGATCTCCATCTAAAAGAAATTGAGATTCTACATTTTTTAGAAGATTACGTGTTACCATTGACCAGCCTGAACAAACTTGGCAGAAATTTTTTTTTTTTAAAGACAATCAATTTAGAATTTTAATTGAGGGATCAATTTCACAGATCAATTTAATGTAAAATGATCTCTCCGTTCCGGGCTATTCTAGCGTTTTACGGCATTAACCAAAAATTATTTTTTTTAAAAAGGCAATTATTTTAGAATTTTGACTGGGGGATCAGTTTCACAGATCAATTTAACGTAAAATGATCTGTAAGTTCTGGGCCATTCTAGCGTTTTAGGGCAGTAACCAAAAATTATTTTTTTACAATAGAGTATAAATTCTGTGCACTATTTTTGTGGTGGTTCAATTTTTTAGGGCATTACATTTGGTCTTACAACCTTACAACTCAACTTAGGGTAAGGGTTAGGATTACTAATAAAAAGAAAATTGGCTAACTGTCCTAAAAACGTTAAATTTATATACGCAAGAGATTTCATAAACTACAACTCCTCCCCCCCCCCCCCATACACACAGACCTAAAAACATATATGTTGGCACCAGCCTCCTCTGATACCACACAAAAAAAGTAGTGAAAGGTTAGGGTTAAGGTTAGTGAAGGGTCAAGGAGAATCAAAAGAATGAGGAGAAAGAACACTAACCAGACCTCCACTGGGACCTTGGGGAGGCTTGTTGCCACCCAAATCCCAGAGAAGATCAATGGTCGTTGCTAGCAAGAAATCAATGGTAAGTGGCTGTTGCAAAGTCATTCGCAATGGTTATCTAAAGAAGTGGAAAGTACTAAAAATCTGGGGAGACTTGTTGTCACTCAGACTCCAGGGAACACTACCGGTGAATGTTAGTGGACAATCACTGATGATGACCTGTGTGAGAACTCCTAGTGAGTACTGAATAATAATGAAATCATTGCGTACAGTGTGCAGCAGGTACATTATAACTATTCACATGTGCATGTGCAGTACATAAGACATAATGCACACTTTTTATCGAAATGAACAGCGCATGATATGCATGCATGCATGTGTATGAAGAGGTGGGGACATCAGGTGCAGTTTCGGCAAATTTCGGAAAACATGAGTGTAAAACAAGAGTGCAGTGTCTCACCACCAACAACAACAACAACAACAACATTTCGGAACATGTGTTTGATCTCTGTGCGTCTAACACACGTAGACATTGCCTACAAAGGCACAGCTTCCATTGACTTTCAGAAACGATTTTTCGCATTCAGAATTGCTGAAGCACGGAAGAAACTGCATTTTTTTTAAAACCCTCATGCTTTCCGAAAACATGCTGCACAGCTCCCAATTTAGGATGACCCCCTAAACTCTAATTCTTAGTAGCCCCTTACATTCTACAGTGACATCTTGTGTTGTTTGGGGTGAACTAAGTTTTTTAAAATCTAAAAAAAAAACTACATCCGATGCCACTCCTCTCTCCATACACATGCATATCATGACTCATACACTGTTCATTTCCCTGACATGTGCGTTATCCCTTATGTATTGCACATGCACACTTGTAATGCACCTGAGAACTCTACACAAAGATTTCATTATTATTTTAAACAAAACTTTTGGTATCAATTGATGACTATATTTATTGCACCTTTCTAGCCAGTAATTTGGATCAAATTTGGGTCAAATTTGGATCAAATTTGGGTCAAACAGATAAAAAAATCTTGATCAAAAAATTCCAATTTCTTTCCGTCGTTGCATCACTAATTTCAATTCATTATTAAACCCAGATTATAACTTGGTAAACACACAAACTTATTAACCATCTCGCCAACAACGACGACTCGTAGCACCTGTTTCATCTCCATGCATCTAACACACGTGGACATGCCTACAAAGCAAAAAAAAACAACATAGCTCTTATAACTTTGGGAAACGTTTTTTCGCGCTCAGAATTGCTCAAGAATGGAACAAACTGCCTGCATCAGTCGTTGGCTGCTGAGACACTGCATCCTTTAAAACCCTCATGCTTCCCAAAATGCATGCAAACTACACCTGATGCATCCTACATACACATGCATACGTGTGCATGCACTTTTGATGAGTTGTAGTGCACCTAAACACTGTACATATTGATTTCATTATTATAATTATTATCATCAATATAATTATTATTATTATTATTACTATTATTATTATCATTATTATTATTATTATTATTATCATTATTATCATTATTATTATTATTATTATTATTATCATTATTATTATTATTATTATTATTATCATTATTATTATTATTTATATTATTATTATTATCATTATTATCATTATTATTATTATTATTTATATTATTATTATTATCATTATTATTATTATTATTATTATTATTATTTCATAGTCTCAACTTTTGGATGTTTTTAGTTAGAGTTTTCTTTTTTGTAACATCAAGTCAATTCTCTTGACTTTTGACATTCAAGCTGTACCTTAACAAACAAGCCTTTTGCAGAATTGGAAAAGAAATTGTCTCGTCAATCTATTTAAGCAATTTATGGATGTTTTTCGTTATGGTTCCAAGCGTTCCAATTACAATGGGAATCACCTTTACTTCTTTACATTTCTATAGTCTAACTATTTACCATTTTAAATCTTGATATTTATTTATTTTTGTGTTCTTTCTCCTGCACTCTGGTATTATTATTATTATTATTATTATTATTATTATTATTATTATTATTATTATTATTATTATTATTATAACTAGAAACAAATATCCCCCTCTCCACAGGTTGCATATTTTTTGCTAGGCTGGAAAGATGGTGAACGGATATATAATACACTGACCCCCCAAAGGAGGAGGTGATATCATGACAACGTAATAGATAGGACACCATACATCCACCCACCCACCTCAAAAAAGAAAGACAGATGAAAAAAAATTTCACATTCATCATCATCATCATCATCATCGTCGTCGTCGTTATAATTGTCGTCATCGTCGTCGTTGTCGTCAACACATTTGTCAAAATCATGAAACGTGTACATTTGTAAAGGGAAATAACCACATCTGCTTTTAATTACGAGTTACTTCCCTTCCCATTCTTATCAAAAATAACGTTAAACACGATTTTACAAAATGTGTCTATTTTATTGATGTACTGCGAAGAAGAATAATGAAAGACTGGGATACTTTTGGTAAAGGTTTTAATTACAAAAGAAAGCTACAACAAATAATAAACAGCGAAGAGGCATTTAAATAGTCTTGGGCTTAACCAAATCAAGTCTGACGGACGAGTTCATCCAGTGGGAGGAGGGGTCAAGAATATAAATTACAATTGATTTGTCTGATAAATGTCTATACTACTACGAAAGACGTCTGTCTGTCCATATGTCCCTCTCCATCTGTTTGCTTTTTTTTTAACATAGTTCAAAGTGGGGTTTAAAAATTGCCTGGGCAGCCCCGTTGGCATTCCCCGGTAGGGGCGCCTCAGGCAGTAATCAATAAACTTACTCCTCCCCAAAGAGGGGAGGCGAAGCCTGGGAGGGTGGACCTCCTAGAACTGCACAGGACAGGCCCATAGACCGGCGTAAATCAAGCCCCGAAGGCCAAGACAATACCAGTCTATGGGGTGCAGTATCCATCGGAACAGATACTACACTTTAATCTTAGCCAAAAGGCCAAGAAAGAAATTGCCACTGTAGACGTAAGGGAATACTGAGAATTAGGGTTACATTTTAGGGGGGCATCCTAAATTGGGAGCTGTGCAACGAGATGTCTGTTCACATTAGTTTTAAATTTCTGCATGCCGGTACAGTCGGGGAAACAAGGAGCAGAGAGAAAGTTCTTTTACATCATCAGCAGAGAGAAAGACTTTTACATCATCAGACCTAAGAAATTGAAAGTTTTCAAGAATGCTATCATAACCTTATACAGATTCTCATAAGACAAAGCGTTTCTTATGTTTATTTGTTTTACTTATAAAGGGGGCCCCACAGGAGAATTACGCTTTTGGAAATTTTATTTTCTTCGCCATTAAGCAGTGTGGATTGCTGAGGGGGTCAACATTTCCCGCTTCCCTTCCCCTGCTGCCATCAGTGTCGTGTATCGGCTTGTCCCTCTTTGTCTCTTATTTTCAGTATCACAACCATCGTTGTCATGTGTGACGCTTGGCCTGTCCTGTTGCCTTGATGTATCTAGCTTTGCCCTCTTCGTCTCCATCAGCTCAATGCCTTAGCAGCCCACACGAAGGAGGGGGGAATAACTTGCACTGAGAATGTCCTGAGAAACCCTGAGGTCAAAGCCGTTTCCTTTTTTGTTCGAGCCCCTCCTTTTAGCGCACATTTCTCGCCAGTACCGGTCAAAACAGCATCCAGAGAGGTTGTGTTTCGTCATAAGATGTGCGTGGCTTAAAAATTTCTTCATGTACAAGGACAGAGTGGCCTTAAAAAGAATTCCCCTTTTTATGTTCTGAGCACAGGGGGAGGTTTAAAAAATTTCATGGCATACTTTGTCAGATTCCGTCATTTTGAAGAGCGACAATTATCCTTTGAAAAGGATATTTTATTTGCAGATTTTGGGTGAGAAAACTTTGACTCTTTGTGGGTTTTATTCTTTTTAAATTTGGTCTGGAACAACCATTTAAAAGATATCGAAGGACTGAAGAGAAGGACATTTGAATCCCTCCTAAGGACAGTTTTTTTTTATTGTATTTGTTTGAATTCAAGCGTTTCAAGTTAGACATCTTTTTTTGTGTGTCCTCCACATCTACTGCCAGCCAAGCTTGGCTGTGACATATTTTGACGTCGACAAACTTCCTAGCTTAAATAGCCATAAACTAATAAGTCGAAGCCATCAATCCCATTCATCTCGTGTTCTTTGAAGGAGACAGGCCACTGCTAATAACACTATAACAAAATCATGTTTTTCATTCTTAGCTTTGTTCATGTCAACAACCATGCCAAAGTCTGGACACTTTCTGACAAATCAAAATTAATATTCTGTATGATTTTTCTACGTTGCTTTCTTCATCCTGAGGAAGTCTTTCAATAAAGACGAAACGTTGATGAATACATAAATCACATAGGATTTTGGCTTTCGCTGTTTTATTTTCTTCATATATATATATGTCTTCTTTGGTTTGAAGAGGTTGACTCTCTGTGAAGAGTACAACCGAAACATGTATGCACATATGTAACCAATAATGTTTGTATGAAAAAAAAATTATACTTATGTATATATAAAAATAATTACATAATATATATATATATATATATATATATATATATATATATATATATATATATATTATGTAATTATTTTTATTGGTGATTGCAGCGTTCGTTGTTTGTTTGTTTGTTTTTTTGCGATTGTTTCACTTCCTAAGTGATTAAGATGCAGAAAATTGCAGTCGCCCTTAACTTTATAGGACATATTTTTCGTTAATATATATTTTTTATTCATTTTATACGTACATATACGTGTTTCTGGCTCACAGCCGTCATCAGCATGGCTAACTTAGACAAGGATCGAACCTTCGATATTGATGTCCGTAGTCCAGCGTCTTGCCATTGGACTATGACGCCCTACCTAGAAATATGTACGATTTTTATCACCTAAATATTTCATGTATTTTTACGTAATTGTGTTTATAGGTGATTGCAACGTTTGTTGTTTTTGCTTACTACTACTATTTCGATTGTTTCAGTGATTAAGTCCAATGGACGTTGGACTATAGACATCAACATCGCGTAGACGATTAAACTTACTATAACTTGCGGTTTTTAAGGATTGTTTTTACTGTTTTGAAACCCCCGTCGAAATATATATATGTTGCTTTACTATTTGTGACCTATTTGCGTAAAAAAAAAATATTATTTCATATTTAAAAGAAGTTTTCAGCAATTTGATTTGCCGTAAATCGAGACAGTGAGTAAAATAATCCGGTTATGTATTGACTTCCTGTAATGGATGAACGCGGATTATTTTACTCACAACCGATATTTACGGCAAGTTAAATTTCTTTTAAATATATATAAAAGAAAAATAATGAGTGCTTATACAAATGAAAACCGCATTTCCAAATAAAAACTATTGTTTATACTTACGTATCAGGCAAAAAAAATATATATATTCTCACCAAAAATTAAGAAAAAATTATCGAGTAGAATTTTAATTAAAAATAAAAATCAGTTTTATCGTATTTTGTCGACCGCCATTCATTTATTACTTGTTTATATGACTGACTGAGTTATGGCCTCCTGATTCCGCTCGTATTAATGGCGTTTTAGCAAAATACGATAAAACTGATTTTTATTCATAATTAAAATTCTACTCGATAATTTTTGCTAATTTTTGGTGTAGATACCTATTTGTGTCTCATACATATAAGTATATCAAAGAGTTTTCCGGTTAATTTATTTGGAACTGCGTGTTTCACCTGTCTAACTGCGTTTTTCATATGCGCCCTGATCAAATAATTACCTTTAAAAGTTTGGTGCTCCTGCAGTTTCACAATGACATTAAAATATTTCAAGAAATGGATAAACTTTGTTATGTACTTACGTGTTAGCTTAAAATAAGATTGTACAGAAAAAATTACGCAAATTCATCCAGTATTTATTAAATTATAAAAAAAAAAAAAAAAAAAAAACGATCTTACGTATCGGTAGAAATTTTCACTATGAAATAGGCAAGGGAGATAACTCAAATTTTGTTTACTGGTTTAATAAAAATGGCTACCGAAAGATAAAATCGTTTTCTTTTTTTTTTTATTTAATAAATACTGGATGAATTTGCATAATTTTTGGTGTACAGTCTTTTTTTTCAGCTACCACGTAAGTACATAACAAAGTTTATACATTTCTTTAGCTATTTTTTTTATTTTTTTAAGAGAGGCCTAACATGTCGGGGCGAAACAGAAGAAGCACAAAATTATATATTTTATTAAGTGAAATGCTCGCGACATTTTAACGGCCCCTATAGTACGATTGAACCAAGTGGTGTTGTTGTTCTGAATGAAATTTTGTGAGCAAAGAAAAACAAACGAGATGACGTCGTGAGAGAAAGTTAAGTGGGTGGTTGTTATTTCGGGTGGAAATGTGCACACAATATATATATATATATATATATATATATATATATATATATATATATATATATATATATATATGCGCCAAGATTGTTAGGGTGAAGTTGGCTGAATTAGAAGAGGCTGGGATATTGAGGCGAGAGAGAAAGGGCGACTGAGAGAGTGAGATGCGGGAGAGTTGCCAAGATGAGCAGTCAGGTGACAAGTCGACAAGAAAAAGAAATTGGTACGAACAAGTGAGAAAGCAAGCAGAAATTTAGATGCTGAGAATTCGTGCAAGCGGATGGAATGCATTGCGGTTAGGATGAGCAACGAATAGCACAGGTCGGATGGCGGGATGAGGGAGAAGGTGGGGGAGAACGGAGCCGGAGTTTGTGTTTACAGTAACAAGATCAACCAAGACATAAAAAAACCCTAACCTCGCAGAAATGAGTTCATCGCGCCAGCTGAAGTACCCGTGGCAAAAGTGTAGTATACTTAACAGCCGTGAAATCGAAAACAAGAAAAATATGCAACAAATAGAATATTCTATCGACCTGCATATTTTTAAACCTCTGAAACTGTTTGTAAGCTATGCTGTTTCAAAAGTTTGTTTTGTTGTTTTCACTTAGTCGAATTTGTCAATCAAAAATAGCGGTTTATTTATTTATTATTTATTTATTTATTGAAGTGGTCGCTAATTTCAGGCTTAAAAGATGTTTAAAAATTAAAAAAATAAGCTTACCCTAACCCGACTAGAAACTACCCGCGGTTAGTGATACCGTAAGCCTTCTCTTTTTTTTTTTTGTTTAACTATCTTTAAGGCCTGAAATTAGCGACCACCTCCAAAAAATCGACGGTCATTTTTGATTGACGAATTCGGCCAAGTGAAAGTAACGAAACAAATTTTTAAATAACAAAACTTACAAACAGTTTCAGAAGTTTAAAACTATGCAGGTCGATAGAAAATTCAATTTTCTATCGTTTGGTAAAAGTTATTTATTGTATAGTTTGCTTCTTTTCGATTTCGTGGCTGTTAACTATACTTTTGCCGTACCCGTCTATGCCGGATTTCTCAACTTTTCTTGGGTGTTGTATCCAAAATTAAAATCATTACTATTACCGATAAATATTCTTTTGGTGCTTCTTTAGAAACGTGGCCGAGACGAGATATGAAAGGGAGAGAGAATCCAAACTTTTTAGGGGGGTTCTGTATTACAGGGACGGAAAAAAATTCTATCTTTAATTTTGAAGAGTCAAATGGCAGAGGGAGATAATTCAAAGTTTTCAACCACGATTTATCTTAAAATGGATTTTAACACTGAACTTGCAAGATATTTTATATTTAACCAGAGATAATACCAAACTAAAAGACTTCTTGCAAGCGCACAGATTCATTTTCGAACAAATTGCTGCATTTTACCCAGTGTAAAACTTTTACCCAGTGTAAAACTTTCATTTATTTCAAAAACTTCATTTCCTTTGTTTTATCTTTTTTTTACTTTCCATTTACGTATTTTTCTATTTTTTTCTTCTTCTTTGATAATTAATTTATTGGAATAAATCATTTTCTTTTTCATTGGTGCCGAATGCCATAAAGCGTTGTGATTGTTTTATTCCTAAATTATCCTTTTGCATATACATTGTTTTAACTTTATTTTACAATAATAAAATCCATTTTAAGATAAACTGTGGTTTAAAACTTTGAGTTATCTCCCCCTTATTTGACTCTTCAAAATTAAAGATTTTTAAAAATTTCGGCCCTACGATACATAAGCCCCAAAAAATATATACGTAAAAGAATTATTTAGAAATCAAACAATCACAACGCTTTTTGGTACCAATAAACATTTTAAAAGATTTATTGAAATAAATTAAGTATCACAGAATAAAATTAGAAAAATACGTAAATGAGATGTTAGGCCTCTTTTTTTTTTTAAATAGCTTAAGAAATTATAAACTTTGTTATGTACTTACGTGGTATCTGAAAAGAAGTCTGTACATCAATAATTACACAATTAAAAATTAAATTAAAAAAAAAAACAGGATTTTATCTATCGATCGCCATTTTTTATTTGTAAGAAAAATTAATTGAGTTATGTCCCTTGCCAAATCAGAAACCAGAACTCGTTCAAAAATGACGCCCGATAACTCAGATCGTTTTTTTTTTGTTTGTTTGTTTGTTGTTGTTGTTGTTTTTGTTTTTTTAATTTAATAAATACTGAATGAATTTGCGTAAGTACAGTCTTATTGTGGGCTATCACGTAAGTAGATGACAAAGTTTATACATTTCTTTAGCTATTTTCATGTCGGAGCGAAAGTAAATAAGCACTGCAATTTCTTTCGTTGCTACAATAAATGTATTTGCTCATCTCTTGATCATTCCATTCGTGTCGCTATACATTCTTTCCAATTATCTCATCCTTGTGTTGTTCCCCTGTTAAAAATTTATTTCTGCTTTTCGTAAAGTCGGTTCTCTCTATCGCGCCAAACACATTCTCACACTGAGGCTATTGTCTATCTCAACAAATCTACTATCCGACTACGTATGGAGTTCTGTTGTCATATTTGGGCTGCTGAATCCTTGTCCCATTTGAAGGTTGTTGATAAGGTGCAGAAAAGTATCTGTAATTTGATTGGCCCCACAATTTCTTCTTCTTCTTTGCACCCTAATTCTCACAGACGCGATGTTGCTAGTCTCAGTCTTTTCTATGAACACTATTATGGCATGTGTTCTTTGGAATTATGTGATCTATCCCCCGCTTCTTTTGTTCCAGCTCGTTTCACACGTTGATCTAGTGGTCTCCATCAATTCACTGTTTTGATACCTCATTGTAATACAGCTTCCTATTCCAGTAGCTTCTTTCCAAGAACCGCAGGTTTGTGGAACTCTCTTCCTCCTACCTTGGTGTTTTCAAGACTAAAGCCAATAGGCATCTCCTGTCTTTGCGATAGTCATATTTATTCTTGCTTAGTCTGAAGCAATTTCCATTAAAAAAAAAAATAATAATAAATTCTTTATCGAGCAAAATCTTCCTGGCATAAAATATAAATAATTTCTGGTACATCCATGAGACGAGATAATATCGATCTTGTCCGGGTCGTAACAATACAAATTGCTTTTTATCGTAGATTATTAAAAAATTGAAAGTCTGAACTGTTAACATCAAAAACACTGAGTTACCCCAGGTTTCATCGTACATGTGAAACGCCAAAATGAAAACTTGGTGGGAAAAATATAGTCGCCATCTTTATAAACAAGTCCACACAAAGGAAGAACGATAGTTCAAGTTCATCATTTTCTAATCTAGCAATATTGGACGTGGATGTGTTAAAATAGTGTTAAAAACGGAATGTTTCACATGGGGTTAGATGAAGCGGAAAATTCCATTAAAAAAAAATCAAAGCACTGTGTCCAGAATGTTGCATCACCAGTAACAGATAAGCTGATAAAATCTTTCTCTTGTTTCTGAACCACAAATTAAGCATACGTGCTTGACGCAGTGGGTATTATCTATTTGTATTGTAAAAGAACAAGAAAAACTCCAAAAGAATTGTTAAACCCCATATGATTTTGTGCTGTTCTCTATTATTAACTTTTACAACTGTTACTTTTAAAAAGAAGAACACGGCTGTGGCTAAGAAAGAGATAGAAAATCTAATGGGTGCTCCCTTTCATTAACTCCGGTTGTGTACTCAGCTCGCCTGAGAGATGGCCTCCGAATGGGCAATCAATAAACGATGTTAAATGTTTGCACCAATCATGGCCCAGCTCAGTCTTTCGGTTGCTGATTGGCGACGGGATGAGAAAATACCAGTCTAGGATTCGTTCTCGACAATCACTCTGGAAGGAACCGGGCCATTTCGGTGGCCTTTTATCTGCCGGGCTGAGGTATACTGTCCTAGGTTTTCCTAGGAAGTCAAACCTCCCAGGCCTTGCCTCCCAACTTTGGGGCGGAGTAAGTTTATTCTTTATTGTCTGAAGTACCCTGACCGGGGAATGCTGACGGGGCTTCCCATGTTATTTTTGATAGACCACAGTGCTTCTTCTTTACGGACGCTGGTTTGATCTTCCTCAACTTTCTGGCCTTGTGCCACATATTGCTGTGGTGGGAATCAATTAAATACTGGGCCCAGCTTAGAAATTAAGGATAGATTCAAAATCATTACGGCGGCTCGTTGTAGTTGTCGGTTGTAGTACCGCTGCTACAAAGCGGTGTTATTATTAAACAAACGAGTTAGGGTTAAGGTTATTATTAAACAAACTAGTTAGGGTTAGAATAATTATTAAACAACCTAGTTAGGGTTAAGGTTATTATTAAACAAACTAGTTAAGGTTGTTATTAAACAAACTAGTTAAGGTTATTATTAAACAAACTAGTTAAGGTTATTATTAAACAAACGAGTTAGGGTTATTATTAAACAAACTAGTTAGGGTTAGGGTTATTATTAAACAAACTAGTTAGGGTTATTATTAAACAAACTAGTTAGGGTTAGGGTTATTATTAAACAAACTAGTTAAGGTTAGGGTTATTACTAAACAAACTAGTTAGGGTTAGGGTTATTATTAAACAAATGAGTTAGGGTTAGGGTTATTATTTAAAAAAATAGTTAGGGTTAGGGTTATTATTAAACAAACTAGTTAGGGTTAGGGTTATTATTAAACAACCTAGTTAGGGTTAGGGTTATTATTTTAAAAAATAGTTAGGGTTAGGGTTATTATTAAACAAACTAGTAAGGTTATTATTAAACAAACTAGTTAGGGTTAGGGTTATTATTAAACAAACTAGTTAGGGTTAGGGTTATTATTTTAAAAAATAGTTAGGGTTATTATTAAACAAACGAGTTAGGGTTAGGGTTATTATTAAACAAACGAGTTAGGGTTAAGGTTATTATTAAACAAACTAGTTAGGGTTATTATTAAACAAACTAGTAGGGTTAGGGTTATGATTAAACAAACTAGTTAGGGTTAGGGTTATTATTAAACAAACTAGTTAGGGTTAGGGGTATTATTAAACAAACTAGTTAGGGTTAGGGTTGTTATTAAACAAACGAGTTAGGGTTAGGGTTATTATTAAACAAACGAGTTAGGGTTAGGGTTATTATTAAACAAACGAGTTAGGGTTATTATTAAACAAACTAGTTAGGGTTAGGGTTATTATTAAACAAACTAGTTAGGGTTAGGGTTATTATTAAACAAACTAGTTAGGTTTAGGGTTATTATTAAACAAACTAGTTAGGTTTAGGGTTATTATTAAACAAACGAGTTAGGGTTATTATTAAACAAACGAGTTTGGGTTATTATTAAACAAACGAGTTAGGGTTAGGGTTATTATTAAATAAACGAGTTAGGGTTAAGGTTATTATTAAACAAACTAGTTAGGGTTATTATCAAACAAACTAGTTAGGGTTAGGGTTATTATTAAACAAACTAGTTAGGGTTAGTGTTATTATTAAACAAACTAGTTAGGGTTAGTGTTGTTATTAAACAAACTAGTTAGGGTTAGGGTTATTATTAAACAAACTAGTTAGGGTTAGGGTTATTATTAAACAAACGAGTTAGGGTTAGGGTTATTATTAAACAAACTAGTTAGGGTTATTATTAAACAAACTAGTTAGGGTTAGGGTTATTATTAAACAAACGAGTTAGGGGTAGGGTTATTATTAAACAAACGAGTTAGGGTTATTATTAAACAAACTAGTTAGGGTTAGGGTTAGGGTTATTATTAAACAAACGAGTTAGGGTTAGGGTTATTATTAAACAAACGAGTTAGAGTTAAGGTTATTATTAAGCAAACGAGTTAGGGTTAGGGTTATTATTAAACAAACGAGTTAGGGTTAGGGTTATTATTAAATAAACGAGTTAGGGTTAGGGTTATTATTAAACAAACGAGTTAGGGTTAGGGTTATTATTAAACAAACAGGAAGATCTGGCACTGCCGGATTTCTGCTTCAGTTTTTCTCTTTCCTTCCTGCACCATTAGTTTTTTTTTTTTACAAAATTACTTTTTAATTAGATTTTGAAAGTTAAATTTAATTATTACATTATCATTAAATTATCATTGAAATAGAAATAGTTCTACTATTCTTATGACAATGAAGAGATTAAAACTCTATTTACAAAATGGATGTAAGTAAATCGCGGCAGAAATTTTCAATCTTTTAATACATGAAGATTTGCCAAGAATTTTAACTGCTTTTCTATTCGACATTTTAAATGCTTCCAAATTCCAGTCAATTTTCGAAGGGTGACGAAGTAAGTCATTTTTTTTTGTCAACTATTAACAAAAATTAAAATAGCTGACTCGTCTGCGAATAAACCGAAATGCATTCTGGTGGATATAAGGAGAGTAGAAAGTGGACCATGGGTAGCCTTGTAACTCTCGCTTCCCTTAGTCGTCACATTTCATGAGCGACGTTTCTGACAAAGGGGGAAGAATTGCTGTTTTCTAGGTCGACATCTATCTATCTAACACTTATCGTTGGCTACCTTGAAGTAGTATTTTTTTTCAGCTTTTTACATCAAGTGGCTTCATGCCTTGTCTGGAGCGATTTCCATTAAAAAAAAAATAGTTGTTTTTTTTATTATTATTATTTTACGCTGTTGCATTTTTTTACTTAAATTAATAATAATAGTAAAAAAAAATAATTAGTAAGTCACGTACAGACGAGAAACACTAACACTTGAGACGTGTTTACAAAATTTTATATGGAGAAGATTTCTAAATAAATCACAAAAATACCAACTCAGTTCATTGGGAAACTTCCGTGCCAACGTATGACGTCATTAAATGCTCGCTTGTTGATTGGTCCGTTTCGCGCATGCGCAAATAGAACTTAATAAATTCGGAATACCGTCGTCGTCAAATTCTATTTTTATCATTGATGTCATCAATAGTTAATATATTCGCCCAGTCGGAATTCCATTTTAAATGTTATACTATAAACTACATATTTTAATTTTTTGATACTAAATTTATTTCGTGACACATCTATAAAATTTAAGTCTATACAAAACGCGTTATATTCGGTTTTGTTTCAATCTTATTTTTCATGTAGGCGTTTTTTTTGTCTTCGTACAAATAATGTCAGTTGTAGTAGTAGTAAATTCTCCTTCATTCATAAAAAATCTTGACTTAGCAACAAGAAATGTATATACGATTTTAATTTTGGTTTCATGCAGATTTATTAATGGTGCTTCTACAGTTTAACGATGACATTAAAATATTTAAAGAAATGTGTTAGTTTAAAATAAAATTGTACAGAAAAAATTACGCAAATTCATCCAGTATTTATTAAATTATAAGAAAAATACGAAAAAAAAACGATCTTAAGTTTAGGTAGACATTTCAGCTTACGAAGTAGGCAAGGGAGATAACGTTCGGAAAAAGTCAAAAGATATTTTTTAAATGGCGACATATAGATAAAATCGTTTTTAATTTTACTGGATGGATTTGCGTAATTTTTTGGTGTACAGTCTTCTTTTCAGCTACCATGTAAGTACATAAAGTTTATACATTTCTTTAGCTATTTATTAAAGAGAGGCCTGACATGTCATTGTTAGAAGCATCAAAAAAATTACATAAATAATATTTAAAGTTTCTCTCGCGCGAAATAGAAAGTGTTCGCTCTTCCAGTGTTATTGTTGCCAGCCACGGCTATTGTTTCTTAGAATCAACACAGAAACTGCTAAGAACGATAACTCGATTCAACTAAAACTCCTGATTGAGTTGTCGTCTGTGGGTGTTTCTGTGTTCTTCCTAAGAAATATGGTTGTTGAGAAAAGAAAATCTCCGCTATTATTGTAGATTAACACCCTTCGGTAAACCTCCCCCCTCCTTAAAAAAAAACTAGATTCTACTTTTTGTAGGCGATTACGTGTGGACATCCTGAAAAACTTTGCGGAAAGAAGAAAAATGAATTTTAAGTAGGAGATCAGTTTCGCATAAATCTAACATAAATTTAACGGCCATTCTAACATTTTAGGGCATTTAAGCTTTTTTTTTTTTTTGCTATGGGAGATAAATTCTGTGCGTTTTTTTGGGGGGGTACTTTTTAAAGCGATTTTTACGACCTTGCCACTTGGACTTAAGGTTAGTGGTAAAAAATTTGGTTAACTCTTAAAAATAGCTCGGAAATGGGGGATCATTTTGCGTTAAATTTATATACGAAACTGGTCCCACACTCTAAATTCTAACATTAAGGAGGTCGTTTTATTTTTCTTTCCGACGAGATTTTCAGGGTGTTAACATGTAATCGCCTTAAAACTGTATACTCTCATAGTGTGTGTGGGAGGGGGATATTTTTCGAAGGATGTTAATCTACAAATTTATCAAAAATTGTTTGTTTGTTTCCACGACAGGTTCAATCTCAAGTCTGCATAACATCAGATTTAAAGGTTTTAACAGATGTTTGCTTGTTAAGTTAATAGGAGAGATTCAAAAAGAGAATTGATTCAACAGTTCAACTCTAACAGGATAAAAGAAAAGGAAAGAGAGAGGGGTGTAGAGAGGAAGGGAAGGGGGGAACGAGTTAGAGAGAGAGAAGAAGAAGGAGAGGGGGGAAGTTGGAGAGAGAGAGAGAAGGAAGGATAGAGAGAGAGAATGAGTTGAAGAGAAGGAAGTAGAGGGATAGAGCGACCGAGGGAGAGAGAGGGGGAAGAGAAAGAGTGGGAGATAGAGAAGGGAGGGAGAGGGAGGAGAGATAGAAGAAGAGAAACATGAGGGAGAGAGAGAAGGGAGAGGGCGAAAGAGAGAGAGAGAAGTAAATTAAAAATTTAAACTAGGAAATAATGACACGTATTATTCAATTTATTGATTTAAGTGGCAGCTATATTGAAGCGGTTAGCTCCCGAAGATCGTGCCATATTTTATCGACTAATTTTGTCTGTTTTTTTTGCGACAGGGCAAATTAGTCCACCGTGCAAATTTGTGCATTCTTTTTTTATTATTATTTTGCAAATATTAATTTGTTTTCTGGTTAGGCGGAGTTTGTTTTTTTCTTTTAAAGTTTTATTTTATAAATATTCATTTTTTTTCTGATAATTACTGGGGGGGGGGTATCTCGGTTCATCGGGAGGGCGTTGTCGCCCGGATTTAGGGTTAGTGGTAGGGTTAAGGGAATGTATGTTTTATTTTGCAAGAAACAATAAAATCAAACAATGTTTATTAAAAATGAAATTAAATGTGCGATCGTAAAAAAAATCAGAAAACAAATTAATTTTTGCGAAATAAAAATTTTAATAATAAAATAAATCCGCAAAAATCAGAAAATACATTAATATTTTCACAAATTTGCACGGAGGACTTATTTTCTCTGTCAACGCTACGAAAAGAGATAAACCTAGTCGATAAAATATGGCAGCGTATTTGGAAGCTAACCGCTTTAATATGCTCTAAATATCAGTAAATTAAACTTAAATCCCTTTTTTTTCTTGACAAAACTAAGGTTACATGGTTAACTCCTATTTCAGTCACCTAAATAATTTAGAGTGAAATCGATTTCGCCAATATTTCCAATTGTGTTTCGTTTTGTTTTAATTCCGTATTATTAATTCCACATCTGTTTTTTTTTAGCTGTTTTATTTCTGGCATAAAAGTGGGAGATAAGTTATATAAAAACGGTTAACTTGGATTTCTTTTCTTCCTTTTTTTTTGCAAATACTAATTTGTTTTCTGATTTTTGCTGATTTCTGTCTTTTTTTGTAAATATTAATTAATCAATTAACAAATAAATAATAAAATAAAACAGTGTTTATTAAAGAACGTTGCCACCCGGACTTATGATTAATGGTAGGGTTAAGGCAGAGTATGTTTTTAATATTTGCAAAAAAAATTATAAAAAACATAAATCCGCAAAAATTAGAAACAAAATAATACGGTGGATTAATTTACCCTGTCACCGCTTGGAAAATCAGTAAAAAAAAATTGCCAGCAATTTTCGGAGCCAACCGCTTCAATATAACAGGGGGATACTCCGAATAGTCGAGGAGAGGGTGAAAAAAAGGAATTCCCGATTTTGCTGCCTCCTCTCTCTCTCTCTCTCTCTCTCTCTCTGATAACCAGAAGACACAGTGTCCCTGTTTTCTAACCTCCCCACGAGGGCCTGGTATGACACAAGGTCGAGCACCCCAAGGACGCCAAAGGTCGGTATTATTAAGCATTAACAACAACCTATAAAATTTCCTGAATCTGGGCCGTCGGCATTTCCTGGCAGGGACACTCTAGAAGACGACGTGAGAGTAACCTCCTCGTCGCCCCCAAAAAGGTGGAGGTAACGCCAGGGAGTATGGCCTCTCGAGCACCGAGAAAGAACCAACAAATCTAATCGTAGCGCGAGGGCCACGAAAACATGCAGTGTTAGTTACGACACAAATCGAGAAGACATTTATTATTAATCACGAGAAGAAGAAGAAGAAGAAGCGAAAGGCTGTAATTTATTTCTGCCTCCCACTCCGCCTCTTGCTACTCCTTTGACGTCATAAGCGACGAGGGTTTTCTCCTCTTAAGGAATGTTTGCGTTTCAGTGGGAGTTTCCCGAAATCTGGTAGAACACTGCTATGGTGAACTAACTAATATATATATATATATATATATATATATATATATATATATATATATATATATTATAGCATTTTTATTCAGCACAGTCGCAGTGTTTCCCAGTTAGTATAGAAATCGATGAGTTGTTGTATTTTAGAAGGTGGCACTCCACTTTCTTTTTCATATTTCGTTTCAATTCATTTTCAGAATTTTTGTTTTTTAGAAATATATCTCCAGTTCGTAGTAAAAAAAAAAATTTTTTTAATGTTTTAAAAATGTTTTTGCGATTTTGAATTGAACACTAAAAGAAGAAAGAACTTCACATATTGGTAGGTAGACTATTGAGAAAATATATATATTTATTCGAATTTGCCCATTGTTTTGCTCTGAGAAAAACACCTGTTTTTTATTGTTTGTTTGTTGTTGTTTTTTTTGTTGTTTTTGTATTTTTAATCATTGATATTATTATTCTGTTCGGAATTGTTTTTAAATATATATCTTAATCTTAATGTATGTAAACTTCTAAGTCTGGACAGTAAAAACGTTGCTATGTAAATGTCTACGCGTACTTGACTCCCCACGAGGGCAAAGTTAGACACTAGGTCGGTTTTTTGATGTCGGGAATATCCAAGAAGATATCCATCTCCCCCACAAAAAGAGCACTCTAGATTAGAATAAAAATGAAGATTTCCCCAGTCAAGAAGGATTTCCTCTCTTCTGTATGAGGCCAGAACAGTTGCTACACTTTGAATTATTTGCAAAAAGGTAAACAAATTTTAAAAATTAGGCACAAGGCCATCAAAAGTGTGGCACAATGCCATCAAAAGTGTGGGGGTGGGTATGCGGACGTTAGCCATTCTCTGCCTAGAATACTCTTAACTCGACGCATTTTGACCAATTTGTTCAAGCACTATTCCTTTCATTTACTAAAAAAAAAAAGTAAAAATAATTTTAACAAATTAGGCACAAGGCCATCAAAAGTGTTTTAAGGAGGAGGGGATCCTTTAACTAGACGCATTTTGACCCATTCGTTCAAGCACTGTTCATTTCATTCATCACTTTCACTTCACCAATCACCAAAATACCACATTTACTCTATGGACTACCCTGCTTAAAATCCTCAATGGTTTCAAGCTCGAGGGAAGTGTCACGCCCAGTCTTCGTGGTGAAACAGTTATGTAAATGTATATTGTACAGTTGCAAAAATTGATGGGGGGGGCATATAGGTGTGCTCAGCTTGAGGGTGGAGGATGGGCCGGGGGGGGGGGGTAGTGGATGAATTATTTCGTCGTCATATTCATAAAAACTGCCAAAGCTTTAACGATTAAAGACTTTATAAAATATTTCTGGTAATCGTTACTATTACCGACATAAATTATTTTAAAGGAATTACAGCTGGAAAATTAGTCAAAAACAATTTATTTTGGTTAACCTACACATTTGTGACCTATTTGCGTTAACAAATAATATTGAATAGAACTTATAAGCTTTTAAAGTTCGCGTAAATACCCAATCTGAGCAAAGTAGCCATCTTTTTTTACGTTACTGACTGACTAAACAAACATGGCTACTTTACTCGGAATCGATTTATACGCCAACTTTGAAGGCTTATGATCTATTAACGCAAATATGTCACAAATTTCGCTTGAATCAGATGATTCTATTGTTGCCATTGGTTTCCCCGATATTTTTCTAGTGAGAATTCTTTCTAGAAAAACATCGGGACCACGTGAAGGTTGCCAACATTCTAAGTGAAAGTATTTCTGTGGAACGAACTGGGTTCGAACGTGAGACACCTACGTTGTTAGTCCGTGTCGTTAACCACTTAGCACCCGTCACCTCCGAATGTGTAGGTTAACCGAATTGAATTGTTTTTGACTGATTTCCCAACTGTATTTCCTTCAAACTAATTTATGTCGGTAATAGTAATGAGAACCATTAATATTAATTCAAGTAACAGAAAATCCGTATTTAAAAATAACCATTTTTTTTTTTTTAAATTTAATTTATATTTTGTATGTGAATCGAAATCGGGTCTTTTGTGAATTGAATACGAATTTAAGAAAACAATTTGTCATACATTCGTTTTATTCTCCCTTAACTATTTTGGTGGTGTTGTTGTTTTTTTTTTATATATATAATAATTTTTCACAAATAAATTTTTAAAAATATAAAACTAAAAACTACAACAACAAACAAACAAACAAAAAACGAGAATTCCTATGACGTAGTTGTAAAATAATTTGACATTTGTTGATTCATTCATAAATTAGGTCATTCATTCATTAAAATACTTTCCATGATTCGCCATTTAAACGTAGTAATATTTCCGTTACAAATTGTCTTGAATTTAGACATCGCAATATTTGTTCATAATACAAGTTTGCGGTGTAACTAACCAAAGAACCAAATGCACAAGGTCAACTTGAGTGTTGAAGATTAACCTATAATAAAGACCAAAGTGTATTGATTCGGACACGAGCATACATCCTGCATAAAAGATGACAGTAAAAAATTATGCTTCGCCAGTGTTCACACTCGCTATTTATCTCGATATATTACTAACATATTCATATAAAAATCATAGAGTTTACGTCGGGAACTTAATTTTTCATGTATTTTCATGCATAAATTATTATTGTCATTTCTGATGACCTAAAGAAAAAAACACTCTTTCGTTGACGCTTTATTATAGAGTGGAGGATTTCTTTCTGCATTAATTTCTGGCGATGAAGTAAGTCTGGGGTGGTTGTCTGACTTGCTATTTACTTTCTCGCTTCCCCTCACCATTTGAAAAAAAAAGCACAGGTTTTACTCGCTTACTTTTGCATGACAAGATGGAAGTATGTATATATATACTCGCTCGGTGTCTCAGGTGGTTTGGCCATCTACAGCGTGCCCCCTCCTGCATCAACTAAATAACACGCATGGATACCCCAGGCAAATATACTTGCTACTTTTAACCCTAACCCCAGGCACGAGAGTACATGCAAGACCAAGGAAGACCTGACTTGAGTGCGTACGAAGTGACTGTTTGCAACGTGACTGGTATCCACCGTATGGATCAGATCACATGGAGATCAGGCGTTGCCTGGTGTTGCTCACCGCAGATTCCGAGACACTCGCAGCTCCTTAAATACCAAAACCGGATGATGATCCACTAGTTTGGGAGAGATTCTCACTCATAATAAAAAGGAGCTGCTCCTTACCCCGCTCCATTTGCAACTTAAAATAACCCGTTCAAAAATTGAACACTTTTCCAACATCATTTTCAAATAAGTTCCTATTTACTTGAATCCCCACTGGATAAAAAATTATCCCTCCGCTTCTTGGCTGCAGCAAAAAGGAGTGCAGTCTGTTCTGCAAACCCCTGAATATGTATATATATATATATATATATATATATATATAATTATAAATTGAAAATAGAAGTCATTATCAATGCAAGATTAATTTTTTTTTTTTTTTTTACTTTAATCTTATTAATTTCGGAATAAAATTCCATCATCAGAGTTGACCAGTATTGTGTCATTTTTTTTTTTCATCTAAAAACAAAAATAAACAAACTTTTATCTTTAGTTTCTTTGATAAAAAAGTTTGTTTATTTTTGCTTTTTAATGAAAAAAAAAAAATGACACAATACTGGTCAACTCTGATGATGGAATTTTATTCCGAAATTAATAAGATTAAAGTAAAAAAATAAACAAAATAATAAATTAATCTTGCATTGATAATTGCTTCTATTTTCAATATATATATATATATATATATATAAACTTCTTTTGTAAGATTGTAGAAAACATCCCAGCCGAGTGCTTAATTAATTCAGAAAATCAAAATTAAAAGCGTAATATTTATTTATTATTCGGTACAGAAAATCGGTACAACCGATGGTACTGATGTTGTATTGAGTTTCTGTGCAAAATAATATATATATATATATATATATATATATATATATATATATATATATTAGTAATCCAGGTAGGGTAAAAATCCACAGGGAATCAAGCCGGGCTTATAAAACAGTGCTCAATAAAAATATAGGGCTATATTGTGAATGCTTTTATTCAAACATGTACAAGATCTGCTACACTGGCATGTCGATGTTATCGATCTACAGCTATCAAGAGCTGAGGTCTCATCAGGCAGAAAGTCTTTTATGATCCAACCCGGTCGCTGAATTCCAGGAAGAATGGAGTCAAGCAAAGAAGAAGAGGAAAAAGAAATAAAAGTCATCTTCTTCTTTGCTTGACTCCATTCATCCTGGAATTCAGCGACCGGGTTGGATCATAAAAAACTTTCTGCCTGATGAGACCTCAGCTCTTGATAGCTGTAGATCGATAACATCGACATGCCAGTGTAGCATACCTTGTACATGTTTGAATAAAAGCATTCAATATATATATATATATATATATTATTTTTCATTATAGAGTAGATGCTTTATATATGAATACATTTATGTACTTCCATCCTGTCAGACAAAAGTTACCAAGTAAAACATATGCTTTTTTTAGTCCCTTCCCCCTCAGATGAAACCGTTTCAAGTGGTGAGGAGAAGCGAGAAAGCAAATAGCAATTCAGACAACCACCTCAGACTAACTCCTCCGCCTAAGAAAAAAAATCCTCCACTCTATAGTAAAGCATCAACGGGAGGGTGTTTTTCTCTCTTTAGGTCGTCAGAAATGATAATAATAATTTTGATATGAAAAATAAAATTACAAATCTATCTCGATAAATAGCGTATGTGAACACTCGCGAAGCATAATTTTTGTTATCATTTTGGATGGAGATTGTACACTAGTATATGTGTATATGTTTCTATATTTGTATGTACAGGATTCACTCCTAAATTAATTAACCGATCATTATGAATTTTGGAATGCAGCTGCTAGACGAAAGGGTGAGTAATGTGGGCTATATTTAGTTTAATTTAGTTTTATGCAAAAGAGTGGATGGAAGCCCTTCATAAAAATTCAGATACCTCCGATTTTGGTGAAATTTTTACAATAGCTATCAAACATCAATTCATAAAAATTCCCAAATTTTCAGGGCTTTTTTTTTAGGTTTTTATGGGCACAAGTTCCCATTTGAAAGTTCAAATATTTTAGATTTGCATTAAATTTGGTACATAGTCATTAGACACCAATTAAGTCAGATTCCCTGAATTTCAATTTCTTCTGAAGACCCCTTAAGCCTCAAATTTTAGACATTTTCTAGAATCAAAATCATGTAATGGATTTTGATCAAAATTAGAATAAGAATTCTAGACATAAGGTTTAGTATTGTTATATCTTTATTTTAATCTTCGTAAGAGACATAAGTGTCACATCTGGGCTGGTGCACCATCCACTAGTCTCTCCCTCTTAGACAAGGTCCATAAAAGAGTCGTTAATCTAATAAGTCCCACACTAACCACCAAGTTCCAGCCCCTGTCCCATCGCTGCAATGTTACATCCTTGTGCTTGTTTTACAAGTACTTCAATGGAATGTGCTTCGACGAACTTGCTGCTTTGGGGCCCTCTCAACGTAAATACATCCGACAAACCTAACAATCAGCTAAATCCCATCCATTCATTGTGGAGGTACCCAGATGCCGGAGGGTTTTCTACTCTAATAATAATCTGCCAGCTTTTGGAATCCCTTCCCTGCTCCCTGTTTCCCTGACTGTACTGACATGCAGAAATTTAAATGTAATGTGAACAAACATTTCGCTGAACACCTCCTCACTTAGGATGCCCCTTTGAATCTGGTTCCTAATTCACAGTAGCCCCTTATGTCCCAATGGCAATGTGCCTTGTCGTTGTTGAACTAAAACAAATTACTAAGAAACTAAAAAAAAATTACAAATATTAAAAAAATTAATTTAAAAAGAAATTGCATTTGCTTTCTCTTTTTTTTAATGGAAATAAGAATTTAGATTCCAATATCTAATATATAAAGTAGAGACGGAGTTTAGGAAAATAACCACATGCATCACAGGCTACTAAACTCACCACTATACTACACTTATTCACTCGAGCGTGTTTTAGTAAATTTGTTATTATTTTTTTCTACCTAACACTAAATATTACATTTGGCCCACCATCAACATCTCTCCGCCAAATAAACTCCATATAGGTGGTAGCAAAAACTTTTCTCCCTAACAATTCTGTACTGTCACTCTACTCATCGACACCGGGAACTAATACACACAAAACACCGGTTCTTATTTATTATTTGCCTGGTATTAATTTACTACATAATATAAAGCAATACGCAAAGACTTAATGACCGCTCCCGTTCACTCCGATGATTTTCCGCGAATATCAGATTGCGTTATTCCTAATTCTACCTATGACTTCTACATTTACATTCATTCCGGAATTAAGCGAATGAAATTAACGAACACAGTTCCTGCAACATTTATTCATTCAACATGGCGGCTACAATTTCTTGATCGAATCGACATCCTATTTAATTCAATAAGTGCCAAGATACTGGTAGACCCCGATACATTTACATTTTAAAAATCATGCAACTTTAACACGCATATTATAGAAAACTTGCCCAAATCCATCAACTACAAATGACCTAAACCGTGTCATTGCTGAATCTTAACATAACACGCATGCCCATAATCAAGCTTAGCTTAATTGACCTATTTTCACATGTATTTTTGACTCGAAACCGTGGCGCAGTCGTTAGGAAGGCAGGTTTCAAGATCGCCAGTTTCAGCGTTCGATCCCATTCTATTCTACCACTTTTTCCTTTTTTTTTAAATTTATAACATTCGCCAACACGGTAGAGGGGGGAGGGAGAAACAACAATACGCCCTTTCTTTTTTTATTCGACGGCATGAAATAGGTAGTACTTTCTCCCGTGCAACGCCGGGCGACGGGTTCCGCTAGTTTATTATAAATTAATCTATTTTCAAAACGATTGTCATTTTTTGTCGTTTTCATTCCAATTCGTTGGCTGAAACATTCTTCGGCCTTCTTCCAGTGTTTGTTGTAAACAATTTAAAAAAAAAAAATTTTTTTAATTTTTCTTTTCTTTTCTTCCTCAATGAATCATCTTCACATCTTGACAACTACAGACCATTCAATGGATCACATCTGGAGAAAAACCCAAAAAAGTCCAGAAGTAAATGATACAGATTCAGCTAAACTGAAGATTTTGACAAATAAAAGAAACTCTAAGAACACACACAATTCCAATGGTAACAAATTCTTGTCGAATTGTCCTCTCAAATAATATTCAAATTCTGCCCAGTTTCAACCATCATCTCCAATACTTGAAGTGTTGTCTCACAGTCCACCTGACAAACTCGTTAGTCCTTATCCTTGAATGGCTTTTGAGCCTTGATAAGCAGTAACTCATTAGTACAAACACACATACACATTCATAAACACACATACACACACACATACACATTCATAAACACACATACACACATACACATTCATAAACACACATACACACACACATACACATTCATAAACACACATACACACATACACACACTCATACACATTCATACACACTCATACACACACATACACATTCATACATATACACACACACTCATACACATTCGTACACACACATACACATTCATACACCCACATACACATTTATACACATACACACACATATTCATACACATACATACACATTCACATTCATACACACACACATTCATAAACACACATATACATTCATACACACACACATATATACACATTCATACATACACATAAACACACATTCATAAACACACATACACTTTTATACACATATATACATTCATACACACACACACACATTTATACACATTCATACACACACATACACATTTATACACACACACTCATACACATTCATAAACACACATACACATTCATACGCACACATATACACATACATACACATTCATGCACACACACACTATTGTTTCTACCAACGAATTTTGTGTACTCGAATGTTTACTGTGAGAACATCTTCCTTAAGCGTGAGGCTGTGAAATCAACATAAAAACGGTGAGACTCTCGGCAAAAACGTGAAACTGGGAAGGTCTGCGACGAGAAAATATCACTTCCAGCAATTCCTAACTTTAGGTAAGTACAACTGAAAGAATGGTATTTGAATGCTGAATGCGCAAGCTTGTATCAGTTATATAATTACAATCTATTTTCTTTTGCGCTAGCATGTTCTCACTCGTGGAGTGATTGATACGTTGTCCGGTCAGCGTGGGAAACATTTCCGCTCAAACCTTTTCCGACTGTTTTTAAACAGTCAGTAAAAAAAAAAAACCTAAGCATGCAAAGATGTCCTATTTCCTTTCTCACCCTTAGCCACGACCAGGCGAGATGAGAGACCCAATGTCTAACGATTCAACATATTTTTGTATTCTTGTCTATTTAATTCAGGGGCGGGCAACCTTTTCAGAGTGAGGGCCAGATGAGACTTTTGGAAGAAGAACGCGGGCCAGAGTGAAAAACGAAATCTCAGAATTACTATATTTTGTTTACATGAATAAATTGTAGAAAAATTGCATTGAACACTCTACAAATCTGATATTTCTTTCTCAGGAGACTTCTGTATGTAATGTTATAAAAGGCGCCGATGAAGAACCATTTTGGAATCATCAAAAATAATCACGGGGGAAGTAAGAAGTTGATCCAGCATTCGTTTTGACACACCTCACATAGGTTCTCTGTTTCATGCCCTTTCCTCTTTGCCTCTCTCTTTCACTTTTTCTATTTTTATCTCAGGCCAAGGATTTGAAATTAATAGTTAAAGAAAAATAAAATATACATGCATCATCACTCGCTGATTTTCATCCCACTGTAAATCTTAGTTGAAACTTACTTTTACGTCTGTCACAAAACGATATGAGTTTTAATAGGGGGTCTGCGGGCCGGATTGCAATAATAAAGCATAGCATGGTGGCGGGCCGGACGCTAAGCCTTCGCGGACCGGAAGTGGCCCGCAGGCCGGAGGTTGCCCGCCCCTGATTTAATTCTTTCCCAACTTTCTGTTGTGTTAATGAATTGTGTTTATGGATAAAATTGATTTGAATTGTAGAAGAAGAAGTGTGTCCTTATAAGAAAACTAAGGCAACCCTGTTTTTTTTTCTTACCCTGCAAGGCCAGAAGGTTGGATATCTATGCAGCAACCCTTTTCCTTCATACAATTCACGAGACTTCTTCATTCTTCCCTACAAAAAGGATTTTGAATTATTTCTATCTTTCGGATTTCTATTCATCGCATCTTGGATATTATTCTCACAACGTTTCTGTCAAACTCGGGAATCTGTACGGAATTTCGATAGAACGCTACCCTCTATTTAATCCACGTGGGTAGCTTGTTCTTGTTTCGTCAGCCATGTCCGAATAGGAGTCTTAAGTAATTCGTAATTGTATTCTTAGTATTGCCCACACTGAGGATTGAACCTTCAACCTTCAGAAGACTGTCACGTAGAACTGGTTATTACTTAGCATTTATACCGTTATGCCACAGGTCTGCAATTTGTACAGATTCCAGAGTTCGACAGAAAGATTCCAGAGTTCAACAATATTCAGCTAAAGAAGGTCGGAGGTTACATCGGCCGAAACGTTGTGAGAATAACATCCAAATTGAGAACAGTGGTCCGAATAATTCAAATAATACAAATTATCAACAATTATCTCAAAAATTCCGAAACAGAACAAAAAATTATTCCATTCAAATATTTTTTTTTTAAATGCCAATTTCCTTCTGTTTTCATTAATACATTGCACTGTTGATAATTTTAATTACACTGTTGATAATTTTAATTTCATACCAGAAATTTTAAATTCTTTTTTTTTCTTTTTTTTTTTTCCTTATCATTTATTTCATTGATTGATTTTTAAGGAGAAAATCGTCCGGCAAACGTGAATTGTATTGACTTTGTTGTGGCGTGTATTTGGTAATGGCGTGTGTACTTTTCACCCAGTTAATTTATTAGCACCGATCGGTTATTAGTTTTGAGCCTAAGAACGAATCATTGATTTCTCTTGTAGACATTGCGGCTCTTCCATACAAGTTGAGAGAGAGTCAAGATGAGTTCAATGGGACGACAACATTGAAGCCGTTCGTTCTCTTCACTTTTCTGCCATTTATTGATATTTTGTTCACATTTCCGCATAATTTGACCGCGTCTTTCACGATTCTTGGATTTCACTTTTGTTGTTTTCATCAAAAATATTCAAACTATTTCCTTTGCACATTTAGTGACTAAAAAATGCTATTTCAAACTTAAGTATGACAGACCAAAAAAAGGCTATTTCAAACTTAAGTATGACAGACCAAAAAATAGCTATTTCAAACTTAAGTATGACAGACCAAAAAAATGCTATTTCAAACTTAAGTATGACAGACCAAAAAAATGCTATTTCAAACTTAAGTATGACAGACCAAAAAAATGCTATTTCAAACTTAAGTATGACAGACCAAAAAAATGCTATTTCAAACTTAAGTATGACAGACCAAAAAAATGCTATTTCAAACTTAAGTATGACAGACCAAAAAAATGCTATTTCAAACTTAAGTATGACAGACCAAAAAAATGCTATTTCAAACTTAAGTATGACAGACCAAAAAAATGCTATTTCAAACTTAAGTATGACAGACCAAAAAAATGCTATTTCAAACTTAAATATGACAGACCAAAAAAATGTTATTTCTAACTTAAATATAACAGACCAAAAAAATGCTATTTCAAACATAAGTATGACAGACCAAAAAAATGCTATTTCAAACTTAAGTATGACAGACCAAAAAATGCAATTTCAAACTTAAGTATAACAGACCCAAAAAATGCTATTTCAAACTTAAGTATGACAGACCAAAAAATGCTATTTCAAACATAAGTATGACAGACCAAAAAAATGCTATTTCAAACTTAAGTATGACAGACCAAAAAAATGCTATTTCAAACATAAGTATGACAGACCCAAAAAATGCAATTTCAAACTTAAGTATGACAGACCCAAAAAATGCTATTTCAAACTTAAGTATGACAGACCAAAAAATGCTATTTCAAACATAAGTATGACAGACCAAAAAAATGCTATTTCAAATTTAAGTATGACAGACCAAAAAAATGCTATTTCAAACATAAGTATGACAGACCAAAAAAATGCTATTTCAAACATAAGTATGACAGACCAAAAAAATGCTATTTCAAACTTAAGTATGACAGACCAAAAAAATGCTATTTCAAACTTAAGTATGACAGACCAAAAAATGCTATTTCAAACTTAAGTATGACAGACCAAAAAAATGCTATTTCAAACTTAAGTATGACAGACCAAAAAAATGCTATTTCAAACTTAAGTATGACAGACCAAAAAAATGCTATTTCAAACATAAGTATGACAGACCAAAAAAATGCTATTTCAAATTTAAGTATGACAGACCAAAAAAATGCTATTTCAAACATAAGTATGACAGACCAAAAAAATGCTATTTCAAACATAAGTATGACAGACCCAAAAAATGCAATTTCAAACTTAAGTATGACAGACCCAAAAAATGCTATTTCAAACTTAAGTATGACAGACCAAAAAATGCTATTTCAAACATAAGTATGACAGACCAAAAAAATGCTATTTCAAATTTAAGTATGACAGACCAAAAAAATGCTATTTCAAACATAAGTATGACAGACCAAAAAAATGCTATTTCAAACATAAGTATGACAGACCAAAAAAATGCTATTTCAAACTTAAGTATGACAGACCAAAAAAATGCTATTTCAAACTTAAGTATGACAGACCAAAAAAATGTTATTTCTAACTTAAATATGACAGACCAAAAAAATGTTATTTTGAAAAAAAAAGGATATTTAAAACTTAAGTGCGACAGACCGACGAAAATAATATTTCAAACTTTAGTATGACAGACTGACAAAAATGATATTTAAAAATGAAAACCAAAAGATTGCAATTATTCACATGATTCGAATTCGGCGACTTAGGGTTAGGGTTCGTATTCAGTGATCTTCTCTCTTTTTTTAGTGCGTCTTCTTTGATTTACGTTTCAAAACTGTATTCATGGTTACTATGATCGTTTCGTAGTGTTCTTCTGTACGTAATATTTTCGATCGGCTTATTGATCGTCCGGCTGCCATTCTCGTATAAATGTGAAAGCCTTTCCGTGCGGGAAAACATCCACGTTTGCGAAATGATAATGACATTTTTGGACCTACGGCCGCGATTAGTCTTTTGACACCATTTTATTTGTATGGTAAAGTGATTGATAAATATCGATTAAAGAGTTAACAGAACCGGAGACACACAGTTTGATTAGAGAGTGCATAACAAAACAATTGCTTCATAGATTATAAAGTGAAGACGTTTTTTCCCCTGTACCTTCAGTAAGAAAAAAAACACATGCATCATAGGCTACTAGACTCACCACAGCTTATTCACTCGAGCGTGTTTGAAGAAATTTATGATTATTTTCTCTATCTAACAATAAATACTACTTTCAGACCATCATCACAGACTCTCCCCAAAACATACTCCATAGTGATGATAGCAAAAACTTTTCCCTCTAATATTTTCATACTAACACTCTTCCCTTCAGCACCGGGAAGTAATAAACAACAGATAGAAAAACGTAACCGTTATTATTTTCTATTCATAGATTACAAAGTTAGTTTTTTTTTTTAATTATTACTCATATTCACCCCAAACAAGGCACATTGCCACTGAGACATAAGAGGCTACTGTAAATTAGGGGCCATGCCTACATATAATAGCTGTAGTTGACAACTTCAACTACTTATGGAGCTCCTTAAACAAGGAAGGCAATATGGGCCACGAGTTGTGGTGCAGGATAGGAAAAGCCCCAGCAACATTTAATCAACTCTGCAAGATCCGGAATAAAAAAAAATTAAAACTCAGATCTAAATTAAGATTTTATAACAGCAACGTTTTGTCCACGCTGCTATATTGGAAGTGAAACTTGGCATCTCAAAATCAGTCAAGAGAAGAAATTAGATGCGTTTGATTTCAAATGTTTTAGAAAGATTCTAAGAATCAAATGGAGCGATAGAATTACCAACCAAAAAGTCAGGAACTGCGCTAACCAACTGCAGGCATCGTTAATAATCTGCAAACGACGTCTAGGCTGGCTCGGACATACCCTAAGATTGGCCTACGAAGAGATTTGCAAACCAAGTGCTTCAGTGGAACCCTGATGGCAAAAAGAAGAGGAAGACCAAAAATGAACTGGAAGCAAACAATCAAGAGAGATTTGATCGCAACGGGAAGAAGCTGGAGGGATGATGTGGATCTGGCTTCAGACCGAAAACGATGGCTTACTTTGACTGCCTCATGCGTTTCAAGACGCGAGAGATCCTGAGTCTGAAAGTCTTCAGGGACACTCTAAGTAGGGATTTGAACAGCGAAATGCCTTTTCACATTACGTTTATATTTCTGCATGTTAGTATAGTCAGGGAAACAGGGAACAGGAAGGAAATTCCAAAGTCTAGCAGTTTTAGGGAAGAAACTATCAGAGTAGAAGTCTCTCCGTCATCTGGGGACCTCTACGGTGAAGGGGTGAGATTTTGCTGCTTGTTGGGTTAGTCGGAAGTATTAACGCCGAGGGGAGCACAAGTGCCACGAGTTCGTCAGAGCTCTTTCTGTTAAAGTACTTGTAAAACAGGGATGCAACATTGCAGCGATGGAACAGGGGGTGGAGCTTGGTTGACAGTGAGGGACCTATTAGATTTGAGACTCTATGTTGAGAGACTAGTAATTGACGCAGCGGCCCATATATAACAACATGACGCATGAGCGAATGATTTCTTTTGTGAGTATTTTTCTAGCGTGGTAGAGGGAGCCCACCTTCTTTCCAGCAGCCTTGGCAATGTCTTCTATGTATTCGTTCCAAATCATGTTACCTTTGAATGTTAGGCCGAGGAGTTTGAATAGTGAACTTTCAGCTAGGGTGCTATTAGCAGTTGCAATCGGTGCTTGAAAAGGTTCTGTGTAATTGTTGAAGGAAAGGAGCTTTGTCTTAGTAGCATTAAATGTTACCATCCATTTACGTCTCCATTCAACTACAAACTGGAGGTTATTTTTCTAAGAGAGAATTTGAAGTACCTACTAGACACCATCATCGAGTGTCTTCAGTCTTTCTGTACAAGGGTTTGTCAGGACAACCTGACATGAGGATAATTCACCCTACATATAAACCCTGATCAAATATTCAAAATAACATAGTATTCAAAGCCCAAATAAGATCCCCTCGACACGGTTATACACTGAACCATAGGATGAATGGTGCACCTTCTCTAAGTAATGTTACCTCAAGTAATAGCACTTAGCTGGATACTCCACCAGACTAGATGAATTCTCGTCCTGAAATCCTGTAAGACCAAGAGACCACCAGAAAGATATACTATAACATAATCAACTGGTCAATTGGGGAGAGGAAAATTAATGTTCTTAACTTCTTTACTAACTCAACGTTTGAAAGGTAAAGAAGAACTTTAATGGAATATTCGAATATCTATGTAGGCCCCTTGATTTCTGAGAACTTGTACTGAAGTAAAATGAAACAAAACAGACTGGAGGTCATTTTCTAAGGTTTCAGACATTGCCTTGAATATGTGTACATTCGTTTGTCCCACATGCTTGGTATAGCGCATGGTGCCATCAGCAAATATACCCATCTCGGACACAGGTATAAATGTGGATTTCAAAGGTCCCCTAAAATCGAAAACCACAAAGAGAGACGTGCTTATGATAATCAATGAATATTCACAATTCTTGTCGGCATATCCTGGTCGAGATAAGCTCCTAGGACTGAAATAATCATTTCCTGCCGGCCTTTGGAACTCTCTGTCTCTCTGCTCCCTGTTTCCCCGACTTTACCAACAAGCAGAAATTTAAAACTAAAGTGAACAAGCATCTCGCTGAACAGCTCCCAATTTAGGATGATCCCTTAAACTTTCACCCTAATTTTCAGTAGCCCCTTACGTCTACAGTGACAATTTGCCTTGTTTGGGGTGAACTGTGTTAAAATAAATAAAAATAAAGTTCGTAAATTCTCTGCTGGGCCGACAGCAGAGAATCGCAGGATCACATCTTGTCTTGTTGGAAAAGAGTCACAAACTCAAATGTTCATGTAATCTGGCTTTAACGATCGCGTATGAATCTCGTTACATGCAGACACGCACCTAGTGAAGAGGCGATGATTACAATAATTCGCCAAGCCGAATCACAACTCTAGTCGATCGACAGAAAATAATTCAGTCATGTAAGCTTCTACACCGTTCAAGGCCTACCAACGCACACACTTTGCTCTTTATTATAGAATAGAGGATTCTAATTCGGGGTCTATATATGAATATTAGTGTGAACACTGGCGAAAGATTATTTTGCTGCCATTTTTTTTATGAAGGGTGTCTTTAAAATGTTCTTTAAAATGATTTTGTCGTGAATTTTATCATTCTATCCGTTGACCATAACGTCCTTTGGACAAAATGTCCGCCAAGTCCACGTGATTCGTGACACTAGAGCGCGAGAAAGGAAAAAGCTGTTCGATGAATCGGTCCAGATTTCAATCGACCCTGCGCTATGGCGATTCTTACAACAACAACAAAATCACAGAATACAAAATAGGTTTTGTGTGTGTGTGTATGAATAATTAAAAAAAGGACAAATAATTGTTTATTTAATTTGAATTTAAATTCATCTAATTGATCAAAAACGTGTGTGGCAGGCGTAATTTTTGTGTGCGTGTGCGTGCAGCATTCGCGTGCGTGACACATGATACGTAGTCAGTGTTTATTCAAGATCTCTGACAAAAAGTTCCGGGCATTTGTAACAACAGCTAACAGAACGAAAAAGGAGTAAAAATAAACAAAACAAATAAATGTTACCAAAGGCAAGATAAGTTACTCTTCTACATACCTGGATAAGTTTATTTATGTTTTAATTCATTTTAAAGAGTTTTTTTTTTGTTCAAGACAAACCTGGTGTCCACCTGTTCAGTTAGAACGAAAAATAAAAATGGCTGTTCATGAACCCAGCACGGGGATCCTTGATAATTGGTGAAAAATCGAAAAATAAACAAAATAGTGTTAGAAACACATCCAATAAGTGTCACCAATCGTGGGAAAATGTAATGTTCTAGCAATATTTTGCTTAATTTTCGTTTTTTGAGCGATTATCCAAACTCTGTAATTTAAGCCATTTTTCCTCCGTTCTAACTGAACAGGTGGACACCAGGTTTATTTTGAACAAAAAGAACCATTTAAAATAAGTTAAAACACAAATAAACTTATCCAGGTAGATAGAAGAGTAACTTATCTTGCCTTTGGTAACATTTATTTGTTGCCTATTTGTTTTTTGTTTTTTTACCGCTTTTTCGTTCTGTTAGCTGTCGTTATAAATGCCCAAAATTCCTGTTTTAAAACGCCAGACTGCTGTTAAAATACAACAGCAAAATCAGCGGTTAATTCCTATTTCAGTCACGTAAATTATTTAGAACGCCAACGGAATGTGTATTATTCGTATTACTTCCAAACAACTGATTTTTATTTGGACCATGGTTTAGTAAAAACACTAAATTATAGCGAAATAAAAACTCGACCGGAAAAATATAGTCATAATAGACCCTTTTTCTTCCTCCCTCTGTGTGTCTCCCCCCCCCTCTGTCTCTTTCCCTGGCTCCATTTCTTTTCTTCCCCTCTCTCTTACTTTTTTTGTTCTCCATCTCTCTTCTCTTTCTCTCTCTTTCATTTATTTACATTATTCCGTTACAGAATCAAAGGATTTCACAAAGTCAAAATACATTGTGATATCATAATAGACCCTTCTTCGCCCCCCACCCTACTGTCTCTCTCTCTTTCTCTCTCTCTCTCTCTTTCTCTCTTTCTCTCTCTCTCTCTTTCTCTCTCTCTCTTTCTCTCTCTCTCTCTCTCTCTCTCTCTTTTCCTGGCTCTATTTCTCTTCTTCCCCTCTCTTTCTATTTCTTTTTTTTCTTCTCCATCTCTCTCCTCTTTCTCTCTTTCATTTATTTACATCATTCCGTTACAAAACCAAAGGATTTCACGAAGTCAGAATGCATTGTGATGTCATAATAGACCCTGTCTCTCTTACCCCCCTCTCCCCCTTTTTAATTATTCATATTTTTCTCTCACTACTTCTCTTATCATTCGACTAACGCTGTTCCCCCTCCCTCCCACCATCTCAAACATTCATGTACAGATGAAAAGTGTGCACGCTGACAAGATAACAAACACAATCGCAGTTTTAATCGGATAAAGATTTATGCTTCGTCATTTTTGAGATGAGAATGGAAAATTTGGATTATTCGGACTACTGTTCTCATCTTGGATGTTATTCTCATATTTGTTGTAACCTCCATGGCACAACGGATAAAAGCGCTAAGTAATAATAATCACTTCTAAGTTAGTCTTCTGAAGGTTGAAGGTTCAATTCTCAGTATGGGCGATACTATGAATACAATTAAGGGTGCTTTCTCAGATTAAGACCCGCACTAACTTTGACCCCGTCGTTAGGGTGGGGTTAGGATTAGGGTTAGGGTTAAAGTTACCGTGAGTCCTAATCTGAGAAAGTACCCAATTAAGAATTACTTATGACTTCTACCCCCATGGATTAAATACAGGGTTCCGTACGAAATTCCGTACAAATTCCTGAGTTCAGATTCCTGTGTTCGTCAAGACGCACTTGAAGAAGGTCATACGTTACATCGGCCAAAATGTTGTGAGAATAACATCCAAGATGAGGACAGTAGTCCGAATAATCCAAATAATACAAAGTATATAGATGTGCTACCAGCCACGAGTGCCCTAGTGGCGTTCAGAAATGGCCACATCTCACATTAAACTTGACCTTGTGTCATATCCAGTCCTCTTGGGGGGGGGGGGGGGGGTGCAGGTAAACCAACAAATTTCTTTTCTTTTCTTGTTTATAAACTAGTTTCCTAGCTTAACAAAAAAAAATCAGAAAACTAATTATAAATTTAGAACCATAACCCTACCCTAAATCCTAACCCTAACCCTAACCCTTTATTTAATTCACGGGGTAGCTTATACTCGTTCTGTTAGCCACAACTGTATTCATATTCTTAGTATCGCCCGCACTGCGGATTGAACCTCCAGAATGTTCTTGGGGAGATAGGTAAATCAACAAATTAATCTTATTTTTTTTATTTAACTATTTTCCGCGCTTAATAAAAAAAAAAACTAATTACGACGCGCGACAAAATCACGTTTGCTCTTTTGTGGTTTATCTTTTGGCGTTCAGAAATGGCTACATCCCGGCATTAGACTCAATCTTGTATCACATCTGGCTCTCGTGGGGAGACAAGTAAATCGACATATTTTTTTTCTTTTTAAACTACTGTGCCTGGCTTAAAAAAAAAAATTTTTTTTTTTAATCAAAATTAATTACGACACGTTTTTTGTTTTGGCATTTCATTCATTCCAACACCAGAAATGGCATCTTTCGTGCTATTTGCATGATAATTGGTTTTTGTTTGTTTAACTCTTGTGAGCGAATGCCATCTACGCCTACAAAAGTGTGTCGTACGCCTTTTCAAAAATTCAAAGAATGTTCAATTTTAATTACTTTTTTTCTTTTTCATGGAAGTCGCTCCAGACAAGGCATGAAGCCACTTGATGTAAAGAGTTAATAAAAACGAATTATTAAACTGCATAATAACAAAAAGGGAGAGGAAGATAGAATCACCTTTAACTGACAAGTGATAAATTCAGGGGCCCAAAATAATCGAACCTAAAGCAGAAATATTAATTTTTTTTCGATATAGTGATTTAGCGAGAGAACGGTTCGGTCGTCGCTTGCCAAAGTCGGAAAAATGCTGACAGAAAGAGTGAAGACACAGATAAAGGAAAATGTGTATTAATACTGTTAAATTGAACAATAATACTGAAAAGTCTTACAAAACTAATTGTGTTTGCGGCTTTAAGAAGTCCAACTAATAAAAGGTACATTAATGTCCAAAATAGACGGTCCCCTAAAATGTTAGCATTATCATCTCATTGCATTCAAATTAAGGATAAATCTTCTTTATTTGTTGACTGGACTATGAACGGATTCAAAAGAGAAAGAATAACGTTTTTTTTTATTCAGCCAGCCAAAATTAAGTGTTTGTTGATTGGTCAAAGAGAATTGTCTTGGCCAATCAAATAGGACCTTTTTCAGAATAGTAGTGGGGTGTCGTGATGGACAAGAAGGGAATTATTTTGGATGAGAAAGGGAGCTAACCACCGTTTTTTTTTTTTCAATATAAAACCAGATTACCTTCAGAATTGATTTATAAGAATTGGTTCAAGTAATAATAACTCGACGGATCATTTCATGTAGAATGGCAACAATTTCTTGACAAATGGCATCTTTTAATTGTTCTATAGATAAAGTGATTTAGCAAGAGCACGGTTCAGTTGTCGCTTGCCGAAGTCAGAAAAATTCTGAAAGAAAGAGTGAAGACGGAGATAAAGGATGATATGTATTAATATTGTTGAATTAAATAATAATACAGAAATGCCTTGCAAAACTAATTGTGTTTGCGGCTTTAAAAAGTCCAACTAATAATAAAAGAGTCTTTTAACGTCCAAGAAAAATAGACGGCAGCTAGAAATGTTTAGTTCAAGTCTCCGATGAACTAGCTGCTCTAGTGCCCCCTCGACGCAAATACACTAGAACAACCCGACAATCAGCTAGGTCCCATCCATTCACTGTGGAGGTCCCAAGACTGTAATCAACTAGTTTTAAATGAATACATTTGTTGTTCCATTCTTTTTTAGTGTTTGCCGTTGTAGATAGTAATAAAAGGTTAGCACTGCAAATAGAGATTCAAAACAAATCATCATCATCGCAACCACCACCATCATCATCATCACCCCCACCACTGTCATCATCATCATCATCATCACCAAAACTGTTATCATCATCATCATCACCACCATCACCACAACTGTTATCATCATCATCATCACCACCATCACCACAACTGTTATCATCATCATCATCATCATCATCACCATCACCATCACCACAACTGTTATCACCATCATCATCACTCCCACCACTGTCATCATCACCATCACCACAACTGTTATCATCATCATCATCACCATCACCACAACTGTTATCATCATCATCACCATCACCACAACTGTTATCATCATCATCATCACCATCACCACAACTGTTATCATCATCATCATCACCATCACTACAACTGTTATCTTCATCATCATCACCACCACCACAACTGTCATCATCATCATCATCATCACCATCACCACAACTGTTATCATCATCATCATCACCACCACCACAACTGTCATCATCATCATCACCATCACCACAACTGTTATCATCATCATCATCACCACCACCACAACTGTCATCATCGTCATCGTCATCATCATCATCATCACCACCAACACTGTCATCATCATCGTCATCACCACAACTGTTATCACCATCATCATCATCATCACCAACACTGTCATCATCATCGTCATCACCACAACTGTTATCACCATCATCATCATCATCATCATCACCAACACTGTCATCATCATCGTCATCACCATAACTGTTATCACCATCATCATCATCACCAACACTGTCATCGTCATCATCATCACCACCACAACTGCTATTATAATCATCATCATCATCATCACCTACTTCCTTTTAGTCTTTAGCAATATCTTTTTCTATCTTTTTCTTTGTTTCGTCTGCTATGAAGGTTGTATCGTCGTAGCTGATCTTCTTCCCTGACATTTTAAACTGTGAACGCCACTGGCGGACTTGTACTTAAGTTTCATCTTTAAAAGTTTCGCAAAACATTACAGCAGTTTTCACAACAGAACAGTCTCGGCTTCGAAAAACAAACGGAACTTCATGTCATATCGAATATCGCCAACGAAACTTCTTATGTAAAAACCAGGAGAAACAAATCAGTCCACTCAGAATCATGATATGAGGGTTTGGGTTAGGGTTAGGATATGAGGGGAAACTGGCAGAGTAATCCAACTTCGGTTGTTTATTCTTTTAGTCATATATTAGTAGTAGTATTAGTAGTAGTAGTAGTAGTAGTAGTAGACCCGTCCCAGGATGGGTATAAGCGATAAATATTACATTAGTTTTAAATCTTAATGTTTTTTCTTTCGTTGTGGGTATGGTACGGTTTCAGTGGTACCACCCCAAATAGTAAAGTGTACAACAAAAAAAATGTGCCCATGTTATTCACCGGGTTGGAAGAAAATATATTTTTAAAAAAAGGTTATAAATATACATATACCTAACTTCATATGCTTAGAGAAGATATATATGTGTGTGTGTGTGGCTGAAGAAGGCTGTGCAGCAATGTGTTTATAAATATAAATAAACTCAAAATAACACTGGTTTTACAATCTAGGTCCGAAAAGTATGGTGTGTATGTATGTATGTATATATATATATATATATATATATATGAAAAAGGAAAAACCAAAAGATAGTTGTTTATGTATTCATCAACGTTTCGTCTTTATTGTAAGACTTCCTCAGGATGATAGTTTGAAGAAAAATGTCATGCAAGTACATAAAAGTTTAGGGTTAACATGGTGGTGAGATGAAGGGGTATGGCAACCGTAGCTACTATGAAACCCAGAGAGTTACGGATGTGAGAGTAAATGTATATATATTTAAAAAATCAAGAACAGATTTTTTTTATTTTTCATTTTTTACTTTGATCTTTTGGCTAATAATTTTTCAAGAGAAATCTTGCTTCTTCAGAGCGGTGAGAAGTAATAATAGTTCTGTAAGTTTGTAGTAGTCCGTGTGGATGGAAAAAGACGTGTTGTTATAATGGTTCATTCACTTTTCAAATATGAGGAAACGCGAATGCCCACGAGACTTGTATTAAGATTGGAGAGTTCATATTTGTTTCTTTTAAATATCTTTATTAAAAATGTAATAATAAATAGAGCGAAAAGCCTATAAAAGCATGTTTAGATGCAATATATATTAATAAATAAATATCTTCTGATTATATATATATTGCATTCCAATGACCACAGGAAAAATCAATCCAAAATCATAATTTTCATATTCACTTCAATTTCCTTTATTTTAATATTTTGGCGATTACCTGTATTTTTTCTTAATTCTCCTGACAAACAAAAACCTTTAATTTATTTGTTTACATTATTTCTTTTATTTTATTTCCAGGCTTAATTTTGAAGTATGGTTTTCTTTGTTATTTCAAATTTTAGTTTAAAATGGAATTTTAAAGCTGAATTTTAAATTAGAATTTTCTTTGATTTTTCAAAGTTAAGTTTGACAAACCATTTTAGTCACTCTGTGAAGCTTAAGTTGATACAGGATTTTCTTTGGTCTGTCAAGTTTAAGTTTGAAATACAATTTTCTTTGGTCTGTCAAGTTTAAGTTTGAAATACAATTTTCTTTGGTCTGTCAAGTTTAAATTTGAAATACAATTTTCTTTGGTCTGTCAAGTTTAAGTTTGAAATACAATTTTCTTTGGTCTGTCAAGTTTAAATTTGAAATACAATTTTCTTTGGTCTGTCAAGTTTTAGTTTGAAATACAATTTTCTTTTGTCTGTCAAGTTTAAGTTTGAAATACAATTTACTTTGGTCTGTCAAGTTTAAGTTTGAAATACAATTTTCTTTGGTCTGTCAAGTTTAAGTTTGAAATACAATTTTCTTTGGTCTGTCAGGTTTAAGTTTGAAATACAATTTACTTTGGTCTGTCAAGTTTAAGTTTGAAATACAATTTTCTTTGGTCTGTCAAGTTTAAGTTTGAAATACAATTTTCTTTGGTCTGTCAAGTTTAAGTTTAAAATACAATTTTCTTTGGTCTGTCAAGTTTAAGTTTGAAAATACAATTTTCTTTGGTCTGTCAAGTTTAAGTTTGAAATACAATTTTCTTTGGTCTGTCAAGTTTAAGTTTGAAATACAATTTTCTTTGGTCTGTCAAGTTTAAGTTTAAAATACAATTTACTTTGGTCTGTCAAGTTTAAGTTTGAAATACAATTTTCTTTGGTCTGTCAAGTTTAAGTTTGAAATACAATTTTCTTTGTTCTGTCAAGTTTAAGTTTGAAATACAATTTTCTTTGTTCTGTCAAGTTTAAGTTTGAAATACAATTTTCTTTGGTCTGTCAAGTTTAAGTTTGAAATGATATTTTTGTCAGTCTGTCAAGCTTTATTTTGAATCTACTATAATTATTTTTTATTTAATCCATAAACCCTAACCCTAACCCCATAAACTGCTGCCTGCTTCCCGGTTTAATTAACTCGATTTTATAAACTTTTTATCACTTTTATTAACGTCGTTCGCTTCGATATTGATTCAAAAGAAAAGATGTCCAAGCCAATGAAAATAAATATCAGCGAGGCTTTGATTTGCAAACATTTCTTGACGATCGAAAATCGCCATTGAATTGCTCACTTGTATTTCAAGGCACCACTTTCCATGTGCAATGAGACTCGAGCCATTACTGATACTACTGCTAAACAATTGACAGGGAAAAGCACTCGCTCACAATATCGCCATTATTGCTTTCTAACGACATTTACTTAGAATTTAAAAAATATATAAAATTTCCAACATAAGGAAGGCCGATTTAGATACAATTTGATAATTACACATTCTTTTTCTTTATTTATGCAAATCGCTCCAGACAATGCATGAAGCCACTTGATGTAAGGAACTAACAAGAACGAAATATTTCAAATATTTTCAAGTTTATAATCACTTATAGATGGAAAGATTGATTTCTTCATTGTAAATTGAATTTAACATAGAGATAGGTTAGCTTGGAAGTCAATTTCTAAAAGCTGTCCAACACATGCCAGCATGTAAAACAGACGATGATGATGATGATGATGATGATGATGATGATGATGATGATGATGATGACTACGACTACTACTACTACTACTACTACAACAGCAGACCTTAAGAGTTAGTATAACAAAGGCTTTTAAAATAATGTGATCACGAAATAGTTATGTTTACTGATTGTATTTTAAACTAGTAGTGAGACCTGGTGTTGTCCGGGATTGAATGAAAAATCCTAGGCCCTGTTGTGCCGAGCTCAACACCTTAATATTTTTTTTATTTTTTTTATCATAGTTCACCCCAAACAAGGCAGGACGCCACTGTAGACGTAAGGGGCTACTGAGAATTAGAGAGTAAGTTTTGGGGGTCATCCTAAGTTGTGAGCTGTGCAGCGAGATGTCTGTTTACATTAGTTTTAAATTACTGCTTGTCAGTAGAGTCAGGGAAACAGGGAGCAGAGAGGGAGTTCCAGAGGCTTTGTTTATTCTTATTTTTTTTACATTTTATGATATTAAATTTCTGGAGTGGGGCCCATGGATGTACTCGGCGTTGATTGGATAATTGACACTTTTTATTCCCAACCCCCTGGAGCACACCCACCGTTGTCAGGGATTGGATGAGAAACCCTCGGCCCAACCCATATAACATTTGACATTTTATTTTTTTTTTTAATATTCATAATTTTGGGGGTGGCTTCAGGGATGTACTCGACATTGGTTGGTAAATTTATAGTCCCCCCCCCCCCGAAGACACATCCACTGCAGGATTGAATGAGAAATCCTAGGTTCTTTTGCAGTGAGCCCATTGCACCATATCACATTACCTCCTTTTTTTCTTATTTTATAAATTTTATATATTCAACTTTAGGAGTGGGGCTCAATGATGTACTCAGCATTGATTCGGTGAGAGGAGGGGGGTAGTAAGTAAATTGACATTTATTGAAATAATATTTTGTAACTTTATAGTCCTAACCTCCTGAAGACACACTCGGCGTTGTCAGGGATTAAATGAGAAACCCTAGGTGCTTTTGTGCCCAGTCTATATCAGATGAACTTTTTTTATTCTTATATTTTACTTGTTATTATATATATTTTGCGGGTGGGGTCCAAGGATTATTTTGGAAATAAGAGGTGTGTAAGGAAAACTGACATGTATTAAAATACATTTTGGTAAATTTACAGTCTTTACCACCCCCTCATTCTCAAGAATTAATGAGGGTCTCCGTGTAATTCTGCTCCAAGCCCTGAACCCCATATTAGCATTAAAAAAAAACAGTATAGTTAACAAAAACAAAATAAACAGTAAAGTACAAGTAAAAACAGTCCCGGGCAACACCGGATAGGTAGAGCTAGTTTGATCATAAATAGTTTGTATGTACCGATAAACTAAAAATGGTTAACATAATCCTAAAAAAATACCACTCGGCACTATTTCAAAACACCTTATTATTTCATAAAAACCATTATAATTAAGTTTTGTTGGGACTACTTCATTTTCACTAGTAGTAATTTTTTCTTTTAGATCCTTATATCAAGTGGCTTCCTGCCTTGTCTGGAGCGATTTCCATTAAAAAAAAAATCTTTTTTGCTGCCTTCACATAAAACTTAATTAAACTCAATATAGCCCACATTACCCACCCTTACTCCTAGCAGTTGTGTTCTAAAAATTTATAATGATCGATTAATTAGTTTCGGGACGAATCCTGTACATACAAATATATAAACATATGCACATACCTAACTTTACATGCATAGAAGCGGCTAAACAGAACCACTTCTCCTCTTTCTATTTTAATGGAGAGAAAAAATGTTTGATGATCGTGAAAGTGTCTTCAGAGTTTATGTTAACCACATTTTAATCGATTAACGCCTAAATCGCACAGATATATTTTTCAAAAATATCCATTCTCGTTGATTGCTAAAACAACGCTGAAATTAAGAGTGGGCGGAGTATGCTCAGAGAACTTCTGTCATTACTAACCAGCAGAGCGTTACCACTGTCGACCAAGGAAAGAGTCTATCATACATGTTGTAGCAGTCACATGATTGACTGGTAGTGCACTTTTCAATGCACGAGATTCACACGAAAGATCGTAATTTGGCGCAAAACCCAAATCACATGATCAGCGTGGTTAACCTGTTCGAGCAAGGATTCTGTAAGATGTGCTTTCCTGCACTCTCTATCAGGCCTACTGTAGAGTTGTCGACGACTTGCAGGAAAAAGTCTACTACATCTTGTCTGCCATATTCAACCCCATGTATAAGGAATATGCTATTCCTTTGTTCCGGCGAATCTCTCTCTCTCTCTCTCTTTCTCTCTCTCTCTCTCTCTCTCTCTCTATATATATATATATATATATATATATATATATATATATATATATATATATATAATGAGAGAAAGGAAGGATGAGAGTAATCTGACGTAATGGGAAATGAAAAAGGAAAGACCAAGAGATATTTTTACATATTCATCAACGTTTCGTCTTTATTGTAAGACATCCTCAGGATGATAATTTTAAGAAAAATGTCATGCAAGTACATCGAAATATTGGGTTGACATGATGGGTTGATAAGGAAAAGAAGTAGCCATCATGTCAACCCAATATTTCGATGTACTTGCATGACATTTTTCTTAAAATTATCATCCTGAGGATGTCTTACAATAAAGACGAAACGTTGATGAATATATAAAAAATATCTCTTGGTTTTTCATTTTCCATATATATATATATATATATATATATATATATATATATATATATATTTCTTTAGTTGATGTGTCTCATTTAGTCTTTTATTTTATGGAAGTCGCTCCAGACAAGGCATGAAACCACTTGATGCAAGGAGCTAAAAAAATTACTACTTCAAGGTCAAAAACTAGCAAACGATAAGTGTTAGATGGATAGATTCCGACTCAGAAAACAGCAATTCTTCCCCCTTTGTCAGAAACATCGCTCATGGAATGTGAGGACTAAAGGACAAAATAAAGGAAACGAGTATTACGAGGCTGCCGAAAGTAAACCCAAATAAGTGTGATGATGTATAGAAGTGAAACCTGGCCAGTGAGGATAGAGGACATGCGTCGTATGGAAAGAAAGGATATGAGAACGATAATGGGAAATGTGTAATGTGAGTCTTAAAGTCCGGCTTAGATCTGATGACCTCAGACAAAGATTAAATCGAAACAGTATATGGAGATGTGTGCAGAACAGGAGACGTTGGTTTGGTCACATTAAAAGAATAGGTGATAGTTCTCGGGTTAGTAGATGTAGAACAGTTGAGGTAGCAGGGTCAGTTGGCAGGGAAGGCAAGGGAAAATGATGAATTTGACAGAAAGAGGGATAAATAAAGACCTGGCCGGAGATAGGTTAATTAAGAAGTCAATTTCTAAAAGCCGTCCAACAGATACCAGCATGTAAAATAGACGTTAGGTTTGGTTTGGTTGTTTTGTTTTACGGCATATCAACTCCTTTTTGGGTTATTAAATCCCAAATCCGGTCATTTTTGGTAAAAGGTTTTATGCTTCAAGTTCTTTATATGTTCAAAAATGTATTCATGGTGATTGGTTGAGTGAAAGGGGGAAGGGAAGTGGGGAGGAGGAGAGAAATGGGGAGGGGGAGGGAAATTGTTGTTTTTTTTGTTTGGGGTTTTGCAGAAGATGATTTTTGCGAAGAGAAGATAAAACAATAAAACATTGATGTTTGGTGCATTTTGAGCCAGGAAGCCGATATCTTAAGACAGCCTGATCTGGTAGCACCAGGAAAATAGACGTTAAACTGATGATGATGATGATGATGATGATGATGATGATGAAGAAAAAGTTGATGATGATGATGATGAAGAAAAAGTTGATGATGATGATGAAGAAAAAGTTGATGATGATGAAGAAAAAGTAGATGATGATGATGATGATGAAGAAAAAGTAGATGATGATGATGATGAAGAAAAAGTAAATGATGATGATGATGATGAAGAAAAAGTAAATGATGATGATGATGATGAAGAAAAAGTAGATGATGATGATGATAAAGAAAAAGTAGATGATGATGATGATGATGATGAAGAAAAAGTAGATGATGATGATGATGAAGAAGAAGAAGAAGAAAAGAAGAAGAAGAAGAAGAAGAAGAAAAGAAAAAGTAGAAGAAGAAGAATTAAAAACGTAGAAAGTGTAAGAAGAGGCGTTTTCTGTGGTTGTGGAGTGGCCAGGAGGAATGGTCGCTAAAGTGTCGGAAATTAAAACCGGAAATGTGCAGCTTTTTCTCTCGACGGTAGTTTCCTTGGCTTACCATTTCTACATCCTCCACATAATCATCAGCGACCATCTTTTTAACGAGTCTTCTTTAAATATGCGCACCTTCCTTTTTTTCATCTCTTCTTGTTGAAACTATCACCTGTTCTGCGATCGAGACGACGAGAATCCTCTGCTAAATTGCTTGCCACGTTCTTTATTTCTTCATTTCTTTCGTTATTTATTCTTATCTCGTTTCTCTGAATCCAATATTACCATTTTTATTCTTTTTTTTTTTCTCCATATAAACCAGTCCCCTATCAAAGTAGCCCCGTTACACTTCAGCAGCAATATACCTTGTTTGGGGTGAAAAAATATATACCATGGGTGATTTCACAATTTCTAACGTGGTGGGCGTGTTTTGTTTGCACTCTTACCGAGACAAGATTTCTTGCTGATGCATTATGGTCGATATTAATTCAATACGGAGAGTAGAAAGTGGACCTTAGGTTTACTTTCGGCAGCCTCGTAACTCTCGCTTCCCTTATTTTGTTTTTTAGTCCTCACATTTCATGAGCGATGTTTCTGACAATGGGGGAATAATTGCTGTTTTCTGGGTCAGATTCTATCCATATAACACTTATCATAGGCTGGGTTTTGACTTTGAAGTGGTATTTTTTTTTTTTAGCTCCTTACATCAAGTGGCTTCATGCCTTGTCTGAAGCGATTTCCATTAAAAAAAAAAAACATAAAGCAAACTGAGTATATTTTTCTTTTCTTCGTGCTGTTGTGAAACTTTAATTTCAGGTGCTTCAGTTACGGGAGGAGCAACCGATACGAGGTCGGATTTAATTGTGCTTCTATTATTTTTGATTTGTCGTATTACGTCGGGGTCACCAATTTTAGTAGGATGGAACCAATTTTGGGTGAAGAAAATCAGAATGACGAACTTACTTAGAAAAGTAATATGTCTGGCCGAATCTGACTGAAATAGAAATGTTACATAAGAAAAAAGAGATCACCAATTCTTCCAAAAATAAATAATGGCTCCACATGACCTCAGACAAAGATGAAATCTGGAGAGTATAGGAAAATGTGTGCAGAACAGGAGACTTTGTTAGTTTAGTCACATTGAAAGAATGGATGAGAGTGCTTAGGTTAGTAAATGTAGAAGAATTGAGGTAGGGTTAGGGTTAGTTGGCAGGAGAAGGGCAAGGAAAACATGGGAGGAAGTGATAAGGATGGATTTGAGAGAAAGAGGGATAAAATAAAGACCTGGCCAGAGGTAAGTAAGTTTGTAAGTCAATTTTTAAAAACCGTCCAACACATGGCAGCAGATAAAACATATGTTAAACCGATGATGATGATGATGATGATGATCGATTAGCCACTAAAGTTCAAGATTATCGAAAAAAAAGAAAATTATTTCGTTCTTTTTTACATTTAGAGGGAAATGGGGTCTCCTTAATGTTCTTCTTGTATATGTCTTTTATCAAGGCCTAACACCCACTCGAGGATAAAGTTTAATGAGATTGTCAGCTGGCGATGAACAATACGTTCCTCTTCTTCTTGTGTTTGTCTTTTTAGTCCTTCAGCTCAGTTGCAACAAACCAGTCGAGAGTTTCACCATGCAGGTTAATAAGGCTCAGATCGCCATTTGGGGCAGCTGGTGATGATGTGTTTCACGATCTGGAAGGAGTCCCCACATTCGCATTGGGCACCATCGGTGAGGCCCCGCCTCTTCATCAACTCGCTAAAGCATCCCATGCCTATCCTCAGGCAATTGAGCGTTTCCATTGCTTTCACGACAGGTGCTGGCCAGGGACATCTGTAGGATCCCTGATATAGTAGTGAAGCCTGGATGGTTCTACAGTCTTCCACTGTTCCCTCCATCTTGCCTTGGCCCAGAAAGCCTTGCTGGTGTCAGCTGGTGTTGTGCAGAGCAGTTCCTGGACTTGCAAGGCGAAGGGGTGCAGAGACTTAAGGCGCTTGCGCTGAGGTCTTTCTGTGACGATCTTGTCGAAGATGGGATACACTCATTTGTGTTTTCCGTGCAAGGGCCAGCATGGCTCCTTCTTGTCTGATATTGGCTAGCGCAATACCGGTGAGGACAGGCAATGGGTGAGTTGGAGTGGCTCGCAGGCATCCGGAGACAGTCCGGAGGGCGTCATTGAGGGCAGTGTCCAGCTTTTTCACATGTGGACAAGGACTTTACCGAAACAACATCAGCAAGAGTGCATGAGCTGCTCACAACTCTGACTTATGCTTATTCATTGTAAAAAAACACTTCCTTAAAAGCTGTGTAGACTTCAAACACATTTACATACTCCCAAATTGGGAAGTCCTGTGTACACCCCCATGATGGAAATCTTAGACACAAGATCAGTTTTCACAGCTCCCCAAAAAGGGTTTATTCTGGATTGGTACAAAAATAAAAATTGCCTCAGTCCCTAAAGATTTCTCCTCTGATTGAGGCGAGAACAGATGGTATTGACTTGTTTCCCACCGCAGCAAGATGTGACACAAGGCCTGGAAAACCAGCTCCCCCGAGGGAGGGGGGGGGCATTCTCGTTGGGTACCAAAATAGCCAAGAACGAACCCGTCGGCATTCTCCAGTATGGGTGCCTTAGGCGATCGGCAATAAACCAACCCCCACTCCCGAAGGAGAAGGTAATGCCTGGGAGGGTGCACCGTTTAGGATCGAGCCAGACCATAACTCATTCCATCAAAGAAGGGTCCTTGGTGGTTCAAGTCAGCCCCTAGGTTGACACAATGATGCGCCAAGGATGGACCTCAGCTGGTATGACAGCTTCTAGCCTCAAGGCCACGTAGTTTTACGAAAGAGTTACAAAAAAATCCCCACTTGTTTTCGCGGCTCGTAAATAAGGACTCGTTTTACAATTAATTAACTTTTGGAAGGTAAAAAAAAAGAAAGAAAAAAAGTTATAATGAACAATTATCTTTTCGATGATCGTATTATCTAAGCGATAGTAAAAATGAAAGAATAATAAATCACTATTAAAGATTTCAGAGGATCGGTAATATCATATTCTGATTCTGAAGTACCGCCCCATTTTATTTTTTTTTAATAACGGACAACAAAATCTATCCTGCTGATAAAATCCTGAATGCAACGGCGAAATTCTTTGACACCCACATTTCTAGCCTGATTGCTAACGCCCCCGGATTGAGTGCGCGTGTGTGTTTAATAAATAAATAAATGAATCAAGAATATGAAGTCTTGTAGTTTTGCAAAAATCGCATATGCGTGTGATAAGTTCCTGTGACGTCACGATAATAGCAACCCTGCTCTCTTCCTGTGACGTCATACATCGCCGCTGCCATGTTCCAATGACATCCCTCGGGCACTAAAAACCAGTCAAGTATCATCGCTTTAAAAATCTAACTTGTGTGTTGTTTCCCATTGTTTTTGGCTACTCCCTGAATTTTTACTTTATTCTTCAGCCTTTCCGTCATATTATGAAAACGATTTTTTTTTATGTTTTTGTTAAACAGCTTAATATATTCAACCCGGTTACGGCTTGCCTGACTGGAGCGTCTAACCCGGTTACGATTGCTTGACTGGAGCGTATACTGAAATACCAGTGAATGAATGTGTGTTTTGGACTTACTACTTTATTCATTAACTCCGAGTGATTATTTTTAAATATTATGTTAGTTTATTTATTTTTGATTACATCCAGAAAGCTCGAGTGATGCTACTGGTCGTCAAAAAATGGGTCGATTGAATATTATAAATAGAAACTATAAGAAGGCGGAGAAAACCTAGTCTTAAGTTTTTACTAACATCGCGATGGTAGACAAAAAAAAAGTGAAGCTTACGTTCCGACTTTGAGAGGCGATAGTGAGAGATGGAAGCAGAGAGGTGCTATAATAATGTTGGTAAGAAGACACTGACACCACTCGCTGCTATTCAAACCCTATGTATAGGGGAAAAGAGAAGAGAGGAAATGCCTACTGCTACATTCGGCTGCTGTTATGTATAGTTTTTCTTCTTCTCTTCTTCTTATACGACGAATAATAACGCCTTCAACAAATGCTGACATTATTACCAATACGGGCCTCCATAGCTGAAAAGGAGTAACAGAATTCTTTAAATTTTCTCAATTAAAAAAAAAAAATACACAAAAACATCTGCTAATTTATTTATTTATTTTGCTTTTTTTGTTGTTATCTCGTGATTTCTATATTTATTTGCTCCCCCGCTCCCCACGCGCATTAAAAACGATCACATATTGACAATATAGCTTCGCACATACATTTAACTTATTCTTGTAATCGAACTGTTGTTGCGTCTACTTTGTATACGGCGATGATGATGATGATGATGACCACCACCACTACCATCATCATCACGACGATGACGGCGACGACGACAACCATCTTTTTCTAATACGGGAATTTAAAAGTGCACGAATTATTTACATTACCCATTCTCGCAAACAACAAAAAAAGGTAAGTTAAAAGGAACTATTTTACTGGCGACCACTGTAACATATCTTCGTCGACCATAGTGTCGTATAATGTCTGTAATATCGAATCTAACACAATAATGTTTATGAAATTGGGATTACATATGACTTCTCTCTCTCTCTCTCTTTTCGCAATTTCCATACAATAACTCTTGGAAGAAAAAAAAACAGAGGAAGACGTTGATGTCTATGTAGTTTTAATGTCTATTCTTTCTCCCTTTTTAATCATCGTGGGCAAATGATTCCTTTATAGTGGACCAAGTTTTTCTAATATTGTAATTTTCATGCTTTCTTTCTTTCATAAAATTATATAAATAAGTTTTTTTTAGGGGGGGGGGTCTAAATCGCCCTGTTTTTTTAAAAATCAATTTAACATGTTTGTTTCATAATTGTCATTATTATTATTATTTATTTGTTTATTATATAATAATAAAGATGAAATCGAACATAATGTATGGAAACGTAGGCAAAACAACAATATTATATATATATATATATATATATATATATATAACACGAAACCCATCACTAATATTTCGTCTGGCCTTCGGGCTAGGATCAAGGTGTAGTATCTGTTCTGTCCTCGGTCAAGGGAGGAGAAATCCTAGCGAAGGTACAGAATAGTTAACAGAGCCCCCCCCCCTTCCGCGCCCTTCTCGTGTTAAGAATACGTTTCTAAATAATAACGTTATTATTTAGAAACCCATTTTTAACACGATGAAGACGAGGGTAGGAGCCTTTAACTATTTTGTTCCCCCCGCGAAATCCTTCTAGATTGAGGCAATATTTATTTTTTCCCCCCATCCATAGTGCCCCTTTTTAGGGAGCTTGATAATCCCACATAAAAAACGACCTTGTGTCTAACTTCGTGATATTTCGCTTCTTTTTCAAGAAACATTATTAATGGTCGCTCACTGGCAATAATTGTGGGTGTTCCCCGGATTCTGAGTGACAACAAGTCTCCCCAGATTTCCGTCACTCCCCGTCTCTTTCAACCACCGTTGCAAATCTATTATTCGTTCTCACAACAGCCGTTTATCATTGAGTTCTCGTTGATGGCGGCTGTTGGCTTTCTCTGAAACTCCTCGGGAATCTAGTACTCCCCGTTCCCTTCCCAACGAAAGCCTGGCGAGTGCTGTCCCTCCTCGATCTTTTCATCCATTCTCCTAGACCCTAACATCATCATCATCACGGATGTAATTTTCATTATGCAAAAATACAATAGTTCCAAGTTTTTATAATTTCTTCATAAGAAGCAATTCATTTTTTTTTTTACAAATTAGTAAACTGAATAAATTTAATCTCCATTTTCATGTTTTTATAATTTTGTTTTTCTTGTGGCATTTTTTTTTTTTTACTTTTTTAAAAATGAAGATAGAATCCTTAACAAATGTTTATTTTTTTCTTCCCTTAAATTGTTTTAAAAATTACAATACAAACATCACCGGAAAATTCTTCCTACTATAATCTCTATATTAATAAAAATTGTGCGACCACTTCCCGTGTGTGTGTGTTTCTAACGTCAACGTAACTTACATTACTCGTTGAATCGTTATTTTTTTTTTATTATTTTTTTTTTTTACTATCAATCGACTATTTATTCAAATCGGTTATATTGAAGAATTCAGCTTTAAGATGTCTGCCATTGAAACAACATTATTCTAACCAAATTAGTTATACATTTAAAACAATTTGGTTCAATTAATAATTTAATGACCAAACAATACCGTAATAATTATGTTGAATTAGTACAGTATTGTGTGGTTATTAAATTATTAATTGTTATAAAACTAATTTGGTTAAGATAATGTTGTTTCAATGGCAGACATCTAAAAACCGATTTAAATATTTTTAAAAATGTCCATAGCTTAATATAAAACCAAGTTTTTAAAATCCTGTTTTAAAAAAATAATAATTACGAAATAAAATCCACCAGAATGCATTTCGATTTCTTCGTAAACAAGTCAGCCATTTTAATCTTTTAATAGATGACAATAACAACAACAACAACAACAGAATAAATTACTTCGTGACTTTTCGGAATTTGGAAGCTTTTAAACTGTCGAATTGACAGTCATTTACACTGGCTTTAAAATTCTTAGCAAATCATTATTTAATTAAAAAGAGTGAAAGTTTTTGAATCTTTTTATATCCAATAATTTTATAAATAGAAATTAAAACTACTAACAATTTGGTTCCATTAATAATTTTAGGACCAACTAATACTGTAATATTTAAATTTAATTAAGAAACGAAACAAAAGCGAACCAAAAATGAAAGTAAAAAAAAAAACCCAAAAAACTCCCGAGTATCCAGTTAATTATAATTTAATTTGCTAAGGTTTAAAAACCTTAGCAAATAAACTGACATTTTTTTTTTTCATGTTGTTCATATTTAAATAAAAATCGACAACTTTTCTGCTTTTTTCAAAATGGATCAACAATTTAAATTTTATAATATTTAGTCGCGTCAACTTAGAAAAAAAGATGACGATTATTTCTTTTGGTTACATTAAAACAATTTTCATTTGAAATCGCAAATCTACTTGTTTTTCTCCCTTTATTTTATTTTATTAGACTAAAATGAATAAAAATCATAAAATCGTTTAATTATCCCAGAAATTGGCTTTTCTATAACAAAATACCGATTTGAATTCTCAAAATTACCAACGTTTTTAGTCGATAAAACTCGATTTGTATCTTATACTTTTATTACGTGTATGTGCCATCGTATTAAAACCCGGCGATCATTAACGGACACTTGTTGAATAAATGAGTTTTGTGCCCTTTTGCCTTTTTTTTTTAATTTAATTATTTTTTGTTTATTAATCTATGAAATCTGTAACTTGACAAATTTAAAACTAAATTAAAAATGGTAATAATTTTGTTTAATACTAAAAAAAAAAATAAAATCTTGTGAGCTCTTGTGGAAAACCAGGGTTATCTACTCTTTGTTGTGTATCTGTGACATCACTATTTCAAAATAAACCAATATATATATATATATATATATATAAGCAAGATATTCGTCTTATGTTGGATATTTTTGCTACTTTGTCGAACAGAAGAGTTTTGCATCATTTTTATGTTCCCTTATGAAGATATAATTTGATTTTTTTTCTTTTAAAGAAGAAAAAAAAAGCATTACATGATTTTGATTCTAGAAAATATCCAAAATGTGTGTCTTAATCCTAAGGAGATCTTAAGAAGAAACTGAAATTCAGGGAATCTTGTGTCTAATAAATATGTACACAAATTTCATGCAAATCTGAAATATTTAGATCTTCAATGAGAGGTGTTCATTTTATGCCTCTTACAACCCCTTTAAAAAACACTCGGCACTTGTGCAGTTTAATAAACAGCGGCAGATAATCCACAGGAAGTAACGACGAATAGATTAAAACATTTTAATGAATTTATTTATTCAATAAAATTTAGTTTCTGAAAGAAAAACATTGTAATAAAATAAAGTTTATTTTCAATCAAGAAACATTTTTGCCGAAATATTGTAATAAAATAAAGTTTATTTTCAATCAAGAAACATTTTTGCCGAAATATTGTAATAAAATAAAGTTTATTTTCAATCAAGAAACATTTTTGCCAAAATATTGTAATAAAATAAAGTTTATTTTCAATCAAGTAACATTTTTGCCAAAATATTGTAATTAAACAGTTTCTGAAATTGACTGATTTTTTTTCTTTATAATTTAAAATTTTATAAAACGAACATAATAATAAAACTATATTTCATTACAATGTTTTGGCCAAAATGTTACTTTATTGAAAATAAACTTTATTTTATTACAATGTTTTTTTTTCATAAACTATATTCTTTTTATTAAATAAATAAATAAATTTATCAAAATGTATCTATTCGCCGTTACTTCCTGTGGATTATCTGCCGCTGTTTACTAAACTGCACAAGTGCCAAATACTCTAAAAGAAACTGAAATTTTTAGAATATTTATTAATTGATGTATAATACCTATTGTTAAATTTTCAGCAAAGTCGGAGGTATCTGAATTTTTTGTACATTTAATAGTTATTAGAAACTAAGATCTCATCAGGAGGAAAAAAAATCTGATCTTTCACTTTGCTTTTTTCACCTAATGAGATCTTAGTTTCTAATAACTATTGATCAATAACATCGACATGCCAGTGTAGCAGCTTTTTGTACATGTCTGTATAAATAAAAATTATTATATAAATAGCTCTATGTACTATTGAGCACTTTTTTATAAGCCCGGTTGAAATTCTGTGGATTTTTATCATGTGGATGTCTACTTTACCTGGATTACTATATATATATATATATATATATATATATATATATATATATATATATATACATATTAGCAGGATTACTATATATATATATACATATTAGCAGGATCCCGTGAAAATTCCATGGTGCTCTCTACATCAATCTATAATTTAATGTCAGTAATATTCCTTATGAAATAATAAAGGTCTGTCATGGTCGATACTATTAAGAAAACAATGACTGTTTTTTCTTCCGTAAAAATAATTGTCATTGTCAACTAAATATTCTTAAATAAATAAAACAAATGTCTTTTCTTCCTCGGGTCATCAGAACTAAGCCGATCTTCAAGACATCCATCATATCATATCATTTCTCTTCATACAACGCATGTCCTCAACCCTCACTGGCTAGGTTTCACTTCCATGCATCACCACGCTGCATACACATGCCTGATAGACTCTTCTTTTGGTCGGCAGTGGTAACACTCTGCTGGTTAGTAATGGCAGAAGTTTCCTGAAATTACTCCATCCACTCTAACTCTTGCAAATCCAATCACTAACACCTGCTCCATCCTGTGCTCCAATGGTATCACCAATTTAACAAAACTTCTCAATAGTTTCATCATCCAAATATACTTTCTCCACATCTGAGTTCTCATCCATCTCCATTGTCTTACACTTCTTGCACATAAACTGGTGATCCTCTCTCAACCTACCAGTAATTCCACTGCACTTCTTGTGCACCTAATGCATGAATTGCACACAAGTATTTTGCAAAAGAAAGAATGAATATACTGTCACTGTTTTTATGATGACAAGACGTACAACGAAAGTACTAAAAAGAATGTGTATAAAATTTTCAGTTAAAAATTCAACAAATATCGTCGTCCAAACTCTGTAAGACAAGTCGAAGTTTAAGTCTTCGCAAACAATCAAAACCGCGACTCGTCTATGTATTGTAAGCCAAAAAACCCACATATGTACCAGCTACTTTAATGTTGAGCACTATAGGATCGGATATATACTAATTATATTACCTAATAATAAATCTAAATATATGTGTGTCTGACACATTCTGTTTTTACTCGGTAAAAATATCTGAATATATCAGATCTTATAGTGCTCAATGCTAAAATTGTCATTTGTAGAGCAAATATATAAATATATTTGTGTGCATTGTGCATATTTAGGTTAGTAATTCACTCCAAAATATCCATAGCCGACACACAAAAAAAAAATTCTATGTTCAACCTTTTTAAAATATCATAAATTTAAAATTTTAACTATTGTAAATTTTAATTAGCCAAGTGTATAATGTGTGATCATGTTTCAAATATGGAATCTCATCACCATACGTAGTTTTAAAAAAACTATAAATTGCTGTGCAGTTCGAACTCAGCAGGCATGAATAAGCGAGTCCAACCCTCTACGTGAAGACGATTGAAAGAGCCAGTCGAAAGTACTCACAAAAAAACGGAACAAAGAACACCTAGGGAGCCTACAAGGATCATCTGCAAGATCATGAAGATCAAAATAAAACTAATTAAACAAAAACATTCCATGCTATAAAACATATATATATATATATATATGTGATTTTATGAAGGCTTACCAAAGCATTCCTTTCAGGACACCAATGATCACCATTAAAGATATTTTTTCTTACAAATATTATTTATTCAAATTAAATGTTTTTTCCTACACGTGTTTCACTACCAAGCAGTTACTTGCTTGGCAGATCATCAGGGAAATTAAATGTCTGGAATACTGGTTTCAACTGCCGACAATACACAATGTGGCGTTGCAATAGTTGAGGTCACTTCTTAAGAGGAGAGGAAAAAAATAAATAAATAAAAGTCAAAATTAAAAAACAAGGAAGAACAACGATAAAAAAAGAAAGTCCTAGAAAAGTCTTAGAAAAGTAGCTCGTTCATTATTTCTTCCACCAAGCCAACAAGCAAATAATCGGTCCCAAATACATTTAAAAAAAACAAAAAACCGGAACAATGTGCGATAATACACTTTCACGTCGGCCGGCTCAATGATGAATAAATCCCCCCCCCCAAAAAAAAACAAAAGAACTAAATCATTCAAGATACCGCTCACAAGTTACCATTCCAATCCAATATATATATATATATTGTGTGTATTTAGGCAGCATATTTTCATTTAGGCAAACATTATTAAATAACACGGAGTGGTTTTGTTTGATGCAACTTTTTTTATTTTTTCAATTTTCCGAATTGTCCATCTAATGTTTCGGTCAAATTGATATAAATATGATCCATGGCTTTCTTGTTCCATTCTTTTTTCTTTTTTGCAAGTACTTTCGATTTGAATTGTCAAATCATCTTCAGGCGGTATTAGTTTTAGTGTCTTTACTGTTGTGCTCAAAAAAGAAAAAAGAATGGAACAAGAAAGCCATGGATCATATTTATATCAATTTGACCGAAACATTAGATGGACAATTCGGAAAATTGAAAAAAAAAAAAAAAGTCGCATCAAACAAAACCACTCCGTGTTATTTAATAATGTTTGCCTAAATATATATATATATATATATATATATATATATATATGTGTGTGCAGGTTTGAATGATTTCGATGGGAATCTGAGTAAGAGAGCTCAATGTACATTTAAACAGAGCCTGCATAAATTTTAAAGAGGAAAAAAAACTAGACACACATTCGGGTTGTACACGTTATAACTTATTTCAACCTTGATTAGTCTCATCAGATGTATAATCAACCACATTCATGTTCTAAATGCGGTTGATTATACATCTGATGAGACCGATCTAGGTCGAAATAAGTTATAACGTGTACAACCCGAATGTGTGTCTAGTTTTTTTCCCCATTAAAATTTATATATATATATATATATGTATATATAATATTTTTAATTAAATATTAAAGTGTTTTATACCTACAGACGACATCGTTTCGGGCTTAAATCCTCATTAGTGCAGGAAGTGGTGGTTTCAAGCGGTTGTGTGGGCTCGAACGCAGTTCGTAGATTCTGCCTAGAATTACAAGCCTAATGCCCAGACCGACACGGCCGCGAGAAATCATCACAAATAGTAATTGAAATTAAGACACACTTACCCAGGAGGTGAGGATAAGCATCATGATATCAATAATGTTCTACGCTCGAACTTTGGTTTATATATATATATATATAAATAATGCTTAGGGGTATGTTAAAAAGAAATCAAAAAGTGCTCGATCGCAAAAATATGAGAGCTGATATACAAATTATTTATTTAAAAACTTTGATTTTTTTTCTTTATTTCGTGAGTCACTAATGATTTGAATAGGCTCTAACAACCTTTTTAACAACAATGAAAGATCAGTCTATTTCAATGAAATTATGGTACGTCTCTGAAGTATGTAATGTATAGTTTTGAAATAAATAATTTGTGTGGGTATATATATATATATATATATATATATATATATATATTATTTGACTTACACTGATAATGTAAATGTTTAAAACTATTAGTTATCTCAGAGCCAAAGCATGGCTTTGCAGACACCAATAGGTTTAAACGTTTGCACTGTCAGTTTAAGCCAAATACACTCACATAGAGGCATAGATGAAAATGTGCCCTATTTGAAAGGTGGGAGAATTGAAATAATTCTTTCAAAATATACTCAACATATAAAAAAAAAAATCTGAAGAAAAATATCGACAATTATGTTTAAAAAAAATAATTTTTCTTTAATTAAAGCCTTATCATGTGACCTCTGCTACTGTAACACCTCAGAATGAATGTTCTTTCATTTTCATCTCGGCCTTGATACCAAGATCCTCGCCTGATTTCCTGCTAGAACTGAAACATGTCTACCAATGTGTAGCCAAAAATGTTTTATGAATAAAACAAAAACTTCATACCAAATAAATATACAGCTCTATTTATTATTGAGAACTATTATTTAAACACGGTAAGAATTCATTGGATTATTATATATCTCTCTATGTGAGAAAGGAGTTAGCATGTAAGTGTGTATGCGGGGAGTTGTGTATAAGTGCAAGTGAGAATGATGAGAGGAAGGGTTAGCCATGATCTAGGTTTAGTTTTTGTTCGGTCAGGATAATTTTGCTTATTAAGGGCGATATATAAAGTAACGTATGTGTTATATATTTGTACGTACAGGATTCACTCCTCAACTAATTAACCTATCATTGTGAATTTTAGAACACAGTTGCTTAGCTTAAGAGTGGATGATGTGGACTATATGTAATTTTATACAAAGAGGGTGGAAGCCCTTTGTGAAAATACAGATACCTTCGATTTTGGTGAAATTTTAACAATAGATATTAGAAATCAATTAATAAATATTCCTCAAATTTCAGTTTCTTTGCAGTATTTTATAGTTTTTTTTGTTTGTTTTTTTAGGGGTATTACCTCCTCCTATTGGAAAATTCAATTTGATCCATAGTCATGAGACACCCATTAAGCAAGATTCCATGAATTTCAATTTCTTCTTAAGACCCCCAAAGCTTATACCTTAAATTTACATCTTGATTTTAATCTTAGTAAGTGGACATAAAAGTGGTGCAAAATTGATCTGATGTGTTGGGTTTGGTCAGATATATATATATATATATATATATATATATATATATATATATATATATATTACTAGAGATGAAAGATGATAATAAAAAATTGTAAATATACAATATTTATTAGATCAAAAGTTCAGGGCAAGGAGCTTCATATCCTTAATCCATGGATTTTCAAAGATAAACTCTTTTCATCAGAGGATAGGGAAAAGCCGACAATGAAATTGTAAATATTTTCGGCAACATTTAACTTTGAAAATTTTACATAAAATAAAACAAAAATAAAGACCAAAAGGTAAAGAGTCTTATGTTGACATGAGAGCGTAGAGTCAGGGTGGATGTTGTCCAAAAACACATCAAAATAAAAACAAGTTCAAATATGTCAATAAAGTGAACATAAAACCAATTTTTTTCAAGAGTGCTCAATACCAAGTAGAGCATTTATAAAATTACATAAACAATAGTATAGCCTTACATCAATCAACCAACGTTTCAATGCGTGTTACCGCATCTTATCAAAGGCAGAACGAAAATAAATTCGAAATCAAGTGAGAAATTCGGAGCCTCGCATTGGAAAACGCCAACCGAAGCCAGATTTTAAGAGTGAAAGGGAGCGTCTAAGAAGTGTGCTGGGATGGGGAAGCCGATCAGATCATACACTGCAACAAATAAATGTTATTTCTTACACGTTGTCTTCGCACAGTCACCTGAATACGTTACGACTTACATGTTTGTGGAATCTAAAAATATAAATATACTTACGTGCGTAAACGTTTCGTTTGAAACCATTAAGATGCTGCTTCAGAAAATAGATCTTGAGGATTTGGCCACTCTTCGATCAATGCAGAAACCCGTCTTGGAAGTTGAAGATGTGCAGCGATTATCATTGGTAAGCGGTCAAATATTATCTCTTCATTAGGTTGACGGAAATCTTTATGTGACTTGGATACTTTTCAACCAGCTTATCGTAGACTCGATCAAGTTGCTTGAAGTAAGGTTCAGCATTGATGCCATGATCATCCGGCACAAGTTCAAAAATGCAAGATTCATTCGAAGTTCCACTAAACGGAAATCATGATCTCATTTCCAAATTATTTTAATACGGAAAATAAACTTTTTCCTCAAAATTGTATTTACATTGATTTTTATCAGACTATTATCCTCATCTTGAGTGTTCTTCTCACAACGTTTTGGCCGATGTATCCTCCGATCTTCAGGTGCATCTTGTCAGAATTCTGGACTCCGTACGGAATTTCGAATGGAACTCTTTATTTAATACATGGGATAGATTGCTCTCATTCCATCATTCATGAGCGGGCAGAAGTCTCAAGTAATTCTTAATTATATATTCTTAGCATCGTCGTACTGAATATTGTTACTTAGAACTGATTATTAATGAGCACTTTTATCCATTGTGTCATGAGTCCATGTGGTTTGGTTTTGTTTTACGGCATATCAATCTTTTTCGGATTATGTAATACCGAATCAGGTCATTTTGATAAAAGCTTTGATGCTTCAAGAGCTTCAAATATTTATTCAGTGTTTCATTTGGTTGTTTTGTAGAGGAAAATTTTTGTTTTTGATTTTGCAGAACATGATTGAGTTTTTCAAAGGAAGAGGAAAAAAACAATAACATCAATATTTGGTGCATTTTAAATCAAAGAAACAAAGGACATGTTTAAGTTTTACAAATCTAAAATTAACAACTCATTATTTAGATTATTTGGACTACTATTCTCATCTTAGATTTTATTTTCACACGTTTCGGCCGATGTAATCTCCAACCTTCTCCAGGTGCGTGTATACAGAATAGAACCCTTTATTTAATCCACGGGGGTAGCTTGCTCTCGTTCCATCATTCATAAGTGGATAGAAGTCTGAAGTGATTCCTAATTGTATTCTTAGTATCGCCCGCATTGAGGATTGAACCTTCAACCTCCAGAAGACTATCACTTAGAACTGATTATTACTTAGCACTTTTATCCGTTGCACCACGAGTTCCTGCGGACATTTCTAGTATGAATTTTAGAAGCCTTAAACCGAGTCTGATGAGATGCACCTGAAGGTGTGAGGTTACATCGGCCGAAACGTTGTGAAAATAGCATTTGTACATTCCATTATTAAAATTACTTGATTTACTTCCATTCTTGTTCTAATCTAGCTTTACCTATCCGGCGTTGTCCGGGAGTCATTTTACGTCCATTTTTGTTTCATTTTTTTTTTGTTTGAAACGAAATTATTATTTTCTTTTTAAAAAAGGATTTTTAAAGCTAAATTTAATTATTACGATATCATTTAGTCATTAAATTATTAATTGCACAAAGATTGTTATAAAACTATAACTAATTTCATTCGGATAATGATATTTTCATCTTTTTTTTCTCTTTATAAAATTGTTAGGTGTAAAAATGCTTCCAAAACTTTCAATCTTTTAGTCAAATTAAGATTTGCTAAGAATTTTAAAGCCAATTTAAATGACTTTCAAATATCGAAGAGACATAAGGTGATTGTGTTTTTTTTGTTTTTTCAACTGACGCGTTTACAAAGAATCCGAAATGCATTCTGATGGATTTAGATTCGTAATTAAATTCTTTTTTTTTTTTTTTTCAACTATTAACAAGTTTCAAATGGCTGATGCGTTTATAAAGAAACCGAAATGCATTCTGATGGATTTAGATTCGTAATTAAATTTTTTTTTTTTTTAACTATTAACAAAAGTTTCAAATGGCTGATGCATTTATAAAGAAACCGAAATGCATTCTGATGGAGTTAGATTCGTAATTACATTTTTTTTTTTTCAACTATTAACAAAAGTTTCAAATGGCTGATGCGTTTATAAAGAAACCGAAATGCATTCTGATGGTTTTAGATTCGTAATTAATTTTTTTTTTTTTCAACTATTAACAAAAGTTTCAAATGGCTGATGCGTTTACAAAGAAACCGAAATGCATTCTGATGGATTTAGATTCGTAATTAAATTATTTTTTTTTTTAAGAATTGTTCAAATTTCGTTTTATTTGATGCTATTATATTCTTAATTTCAATTTAAAAAATTTTTTTTAAAAAGCGTAATTCTAAAAGTAATGTTGACATGAGAAATACAGACAAGAAACTTTAATCCAGTTTCTGCATGTTTTATAATGTTGTCTTTGCTATTCAGAAGTTAAAGAGTATTTGTGCTTTTCATTATGTAAGTTCTCTTCTTATATCTGATGTGTTCAAGTGATTATCTCTCATTCTTTGTATTGAATAACAAACTGATCTTCCTATTTCTTTTTTTCCATAGCTTTTACTGCTTTCTTTTTATTCATTTAGTTTCCTCTAAATAACACATATATATATATATATATATATATATATATATATATATATATATATATATATATGATATATTTGATGTTACATATTTTTATGTATTTTTGTATATATTTTTATATATTTTCAAAGTTTAATTTTATTAGTTGTAGTAGTATAACTGCGGTAATGGTCCTCTGAAGAGAAGAATTATTTTTGAAAAGTCATGAGCTAAGGACTTTAAGATACTTTGCTTGAACTTTAAATTCTAATAAAATTTGATTGACACCTTATTTTATTACTTCATTTTATATTATAATATATATACATATATATATATATATATATATATATATATATTAGTTCGGCAGCAAGTTATTTTTCATGCAAGCGTCATTAAAGACCACGGAGTTCTCTCTCTTCACAAGCTTTCTTGTCAATTTCTCAACTCGGTGAGCGATTCTTCAGTTTTCGGGTGTTAACTTAATAATCAAAAATAATAACACGACTAACTCCCCCCTTAAACCGAACAAACGTACTGTATTTGTTCCAATGCCCATTCGAGGAATGTTTCCCCAAGACCCAAACAGACAAACACAGTACTTATATTGGCCATACAACTACAACCCTCGCCTTACGCATCACTTAAATGATATTAGTGCCATCCAGCGACACATTACCACACAAAAAAAAGCATAAAATCAACGGAATTAAGATCATACATAAAAACACCTGCACCAACCGACTAAAAATCTTCGAAGCCCATAAAAAGATTACAACCAACAATTAATAAAATAGCATTCACCACTGGTACTAACGCCCTATCAGTGTTTAACAATTAATTAATAATCATAACAACAATAATAAAAACAAAAATAAGAATAACAAAAAAAGAAAATAAAGAGATATATATATATATATATATATATATATATATATATATGTAAATTAATAGATATATAACTGATAATAAAACTATGAATACGGCTCTTAGTAACAATAGCAACAGCCTCCTGAATACGGTCGAGAGACCGAAAGCACCAGAGGAATGGCCGATGACACAACGCTAGGTGCCATACTCCACCGGTTAACATCCGAAAACCGAGAAAATCGGTCACCGCATCAAGAAATTAACAAGAAAGATCGTGAAGAGAGAGAACTCCATGGTCTTTAATGACGCTTGCATATTTATATATATATATATATATATATTTGTGTAAACAAATGGAGCTCTCAGGCAAGTGACAATTACATTGAGATTTCACTTACTCTCAGCAGGTACCGAATGATAACAGATTGGTTAGGAGTGCCGACTATCGCCTAGATGACTGAATTTAAATCCCGGCTTCAGTCACTGGCTGTTCTAGTCACACTGTCTCTAGACTTTGTCTGTCATGTTTAAATTAGGTTCAATTTTTAGATTGGTCCACGCATCACGATAATAGACTTTGTTCATCAGAAAGCATGTCTGTCATGCTTGAATTAGGTCAACTTTTTATGTGTCCACGCTTCATGATACACGCTTTAGTTGATCAAAAACCATGTCTGTCATGCTTAAATTAGGTCAAATTTTTAGATGTGTCCACGCATCACGATCAGAGACTTTGTCTATCAAAAACCATGTCTGTCATGCTTAAATTAGGTTCAGTTTTTAGATGTGTCCACGCATCACAATAAGAGACTTTGTCAATCAGAATCCTCGTCTGTCATGCTTAAATTAGGTCAAATTTTTAGATGTATCCACGCATCAGGATAAGAGACTGTCTATCAAAAAGCACGTCTATTATGCTTAAATTAGGTTCAGTTTTTAGATGTGTCCACGCATCAGGATGAAATACTGTCTCCATCAGAAAACCACATCTGTCATGCTTAATTCACGTTCAATTTTTAGATGTGTCCACGCATCACAATAAGAGACTTTGTCCATCAAAAACTGTCTGTCATGCTTTAGGTTACATTTTTAGATGTGTCCCCGCATCACGATGAGAGACTTTGTCTGTCAGAAACAGTGTCTGCCATGCTTAAATTAGGTTCAATTTTTAGATGTGTCCACGCATCAAGATAAGAGACTTTGTCTATCAAAAACCATGTCTGTCATGCTTAATTTACGTTCAATTTTTAGATGTGTCCACGCATCACAATATAAGATTTTGTCTGTCAGAAACCACGTCTGCCATGCTTAAATTAGGTTCAATTTTTAGATGTGTCCATGCATCACAATAAGAGACTTTGTCTGTCAGAAACCTTGTCTGCCATGCTTAAATTAGGTTCAGTTTTTAGATGTGTCCACGCATCACGATAAGAGACTTTGTCCATCAAAAACTATGTCTGTCATGCTTAAATTAGGTTACATTTTTAGATGTGTCCACGCATCACGATAAGAGACTTTGTCTGTCAGAATCCTTGTGTCATGCTTAAATTACGTTCAATTTTTTGATGTGTCCACGCATCACGATAAGAGACTTTGTCCGTCAGAAACCACGTCTGCCATGCTTAAATTAGGTTCAATTTTTATGTGTCTACGCATCACGATAAGGCACTTTGTCCATCAGTAAGCACATCTGTCATGCTTAAATTAGGTTCAATTTTTAGGTGTGTCCCTGCGTCACGATAAGACTTATTTCATCAGAAACCACGTCTGCCATGCTTAAATTAGGTTCAATTTTTAGATATCACAATAAGAAAATTAGTCTATCACGAACTACGTCTGTCATGGTTGAATTAGGTTCAATTTTTATATGGGTCCACACATGACGATAAGAGACTTTGTCCATTAGAAACCACATCTGTCATGCTTCAATTAGGTTCAATTTTTAGATGTGTCCCTGCATCACAATAATAGACTTTGTTCATCAGAAACTACGTCTGTCATGCTTAAATCATGTTTAATTTTAAGATGTGTCCACGCATCACGATAAAAGACTTTGTCTAACACAAACCACACCTGTCATGCTTAAATTAGGTTCAATTTTTAGATGTGTCCACGCATCACAATAATAGACTTTGTCTATCACAAACCACAACTGTCATGCTCAAATATGGTTCAATTTTTAGATGTGTCCATGCATCACGATAAGAGACTTTGTCCGTCAGAGACCACGTCTGTCATGTTTAAATAACGTTCAATTTTTAGCTGTGTCCACGCATCACGATAAGAGACTTTGTCTATAAAAAACCACATCGGTCATGCTTAAACTAGGTTGAATTTTTAGATGTGTTCACGCATCACGATAAGAGTTTTTGTCCATCAGAAACCATGTCTGTCATGCTTAAATTATGTTTATATTTTAGATGTGTCAACACATCACAATTAGAGACTTTGTACATCAGAAACCACATCTGTCATGCTTCAATTAGGGTCAATTTTTAGATGTGTCCACGCATCCCAATAAGAGACTTTGTACATCAGAAACCATGTCTGTAAATCTAAAAATTTTTCAGTTTTTAGATGTGTCCACGAATTACGATAAGAGACTTTGTCTATCAAAAAGCAAGTCTGTCATGCTTAAATTAGGTTCAATTTTTAGATGTGTCCACGCATCACGATAAGAGTTTTTGTCCATTATGCTGATTACTGAAAATGTTAATTTTTCTGTGAAAGCTAAGACTTTAAACAATTCATGAAGGGGGTAAGGGAGTTAGAATACTTGCGTTTCATCAAAGAACGACTTTCTGTTTCTTACTCCCGCATATGCACTCGGTGACTTTTTCTTCATTTTGCTTTTCTCTTTACTTTCTTAGTTGAAACTTATTGGAGAAAAAAGTGTTTTTTTGTGCTGTCCTCTCTCTATATACAAAGGAGGGGGTGGGTTGTGGATCCCAGGTTGGGAAATTCATTTCTTTTTTTTTTTTTTTTTTTTTTTTTTTTGACCATTGGCTACTCAGATGACTGAAAAGCGCAGATTGGATAGATGGATGCATCTTTTAAAATGGATACGCTCTTCTTTTTGTACTGATTTGCGTATTCTTTAGTTTTCTTGTATTTGGGGGAGAATGGGGGGGGGGATGTGTTGGGCGGGTCTCATTTTCATACAGTTCTAGAACATATCAGATTTTTTGTTTATTCCTAAGTACATGTACTGAGTAGATATATATATATATATATATATATATATATTATATATGCCATTCTTGGTACATTCCCAACACATTATCAGTATTTTGTTTTGCTTTTCGTACTGCGTCGTCGGTTGATGCACATGTTTTGCTGCACTGTTCACATTTTGCGACCTTTCGTAAACCACTTCCTTTAAGCTTTGCATTTTTTTTTTTTTTTTTTTTTGAGGGATTTATAATTTGGATTATCCGGACTACTATTCTCATCTTGGTCGTTATTTTTCGCAGCGTTTCGGCCGATGTAACCTCCGACCTTCTTCAGGTGCATCTTTTTGAACTCGAGGAATCTTTATGTCAAACTCGGGAACCTATGTGTAATTTCGAACTGAACCCTTTATTTAATCCACGGGGGTAGATTGTTCTCATTCAATCAGCCCTAGGCAGGTAGAAGTGTTAATTATTATGTTATTCTTAGTTATTGTCGGTACTTTCTTTCGTTTGCTTCACAGCATCTCAATGTTAGATCACCAGCTCGGTTGAGAAAAGCCATGCTAATGTTTTGTTGTCTAGCGCAGCTATGCCGGCTTCGCCGTTGGGTGGTCGATATTTAAGGCATGACTCAATGATGTGGTCTACTGTCTGTTCAGAGTGACCACAGTTGCAGACAGCCAAGTCCCTGAGTCCCCATCCTTTCATGGTCGCGGCGAAACGGCCGACACCTGTCCTGAGGTGGTTGAGCATTGTCCACTGCCAGCGAGGGAGGTCCATGCCTGGTAGGTTATCCGGGTCCTGCACAAATCTGTGCAACCTTGATTTATCTGCTGCCTGCCATTCCTCCGCCCAGCAACGTTTCGGCCAGATTCGTTTTGTGACGTCACCGGGTGTTGAAAGCAGGAGCTGGTGGGCATGCACCGAAAATGGGCGTTGTGACTTCAGGCGAGCTCGTGGAGGGGTCTCTGTGGCAAGCTTGTGGAGAAGGTGGTCCTCATCAATAATGAGTCAGTACTTTGTTACATTAGGACTCGCGCTAACTTTGACCCTAATCCTAAACTCTAACCCTAACCCTCACTTTGACCCTAACCCTAACAACAGGGTCAAAGTTAGCTCGGGTCCTAATGTAACAAAGCACCTTGTTATCTGTAGTAAGGATTGGCTTGTAGACACGTGGCATAACAGGTAAATCTGTTGATTAACAATCAGTTCTAAGTGACAGTTTTCTGTAGGTTGAAAGTTCAAATCTTAATATAGGGTTTAACAGTTGTCTTTCACAAAAAAATCCAGTTTCTTTGGTGTATCAAATTATGTTTCTCTCTGTCCAAATCTGAGTTTTGGGTTGTTTTTTTTTATTTACTATTAAAATAAAAATCTAACTTGATCTCTGCTGTGCTGTGAATCATATTACGAAGATTCAATGTGTTAGTTGAATCTTATTTTGGCTTCTGAACAAATATCACACAAGACGGCAAATTTTCTAATTTCTAACAAACTTTGAATGGTCGTTCGGTGGCTAATTGAGTTACGAAAATCAATTTTGTACCATTGTTTGTGTTTTGTAAGTGCCTACATTAAAAGTTTTTTTTTTTGTTTTGTTTTTTTTTGTATGGGATACCTGATAAAATTCTCTGTTGAAATGTCCTTTTCATCACCATGTTCATAAGGTTTGAAGAAAATATTTTGGAAGCAAATTTAATGATTAATAAATTGAAAAAAAAAAATTGGAAAAGTATTTAAAAGAATTCGAGAAAAAAATGCCAACAACAGAAAATTTCACTTGGAAATCTGATTTTGCTTTTAACGTCAATAATACGCATACGCACGATCGGCTTATTATTCTGAACTGAAGGTTGCTTATATTTCTGTCTTTTTGAGATGAGGATTGATAATTTGCATAATTTTGGTTATTCGGACTACATTTCTAATCTTGAGTGCTATCATCACAACGTTTCGGCCGCTGTAACCTCATATGAAGGGAAAAGGGAAACCATCTACTCTTATGGGACAAAGTAAACATACTTTATTTTTTGGGGTTTTCAAAGTCTGTCTAACAAGTTTAAAGCGATTTCATTGATTAATCATATCTGTTGATTATTCAATGAAAATGAACAGTGCATCTCTGCTAGTTTCTGTTACTGAAAGAGCTATCAGGCGGATAGAATATTTAATTGATGAAATTGATTGAAATTTCTTATTTTTTATCAAAAGAACACAGACTGAAAATTTGCGCATTTCACGGGCTAGGCTGAATCAAATATCAACTTGTCATATGCAATGCTATTTAGGTCTAACTTGGCGAATCCGACTGACTTTTATTTATATATAAGAAGAGAATAGCAAAGTATTTAAATTATATTCAAATTATTGTTGGGTATTTAATATTTTAATATAAATTTTTTTTTCTCCACAGTATTCTGATAATCGCTTTTTTTTTTCTTCACAGATGAATTCCTGCTTTCCAACGTTACGGTGATTTCCCTTTACCCGAAGATTTGAATCACTTTTATTTTTTAAGTAAGTTACCATTGTTTACCGTCTCTGCTTTAGTTTCACAGTAAATAATTTGGTATGGTAATGGGTTTTTTTTTTTAATTCTGAAATAAGCTTTGAATTGCCCAGAAAGTTCATTCAGTTCAATAATCTCTATATTAATACAATTATAAGACTACTTCTCGTGTGTCGTCGTCATCATCATCATCATCAACATCAACCGGTTTATTTGTTGAATCAGGCCACAATTAATCCTCTGATGAGGGTGGGGCCTGATTGTCTAGTCTCGAAATCTAAGTCTTCCTCTCCACTCCTGTCTTTGGCAAGGCTTGATGGAATCCATACCCATGGCCTTCCTATCACGTTTGACTACGTCCTCCCAAGTCAACTTGGGTCTGCCAGTGGTGATGTTCTCTGCTGGCACATTCAACTGTCGGACTTTAGCAATCCAGCCCTCGCTACGCTCAATGTGACCCAACCAACGCAGTCTGTTCTTCCGCATGATGTCCGCAAGGCTTTTCAAGTCGACCTGTGAGAGCAGGGATTCAAAAGAAACGTACTGTTCAGGCCTCACCAAACAGATCCATCTGACCATTGCCCTGGTGCAGCTTCCTTAGTATGCCAGCAGAGACAGCCCAAGTTTCTGAGCCATACAACAGCACACTTCTGACACATGAGGAGTATACACGCCCTCTCGTAGTTGTTGGCAGGTGTTTGTTTGTCAGGATTGGTAGCAGCTCTCTAAACTTTTTCCAGGCACACTTGCAACGTGTAGCTGCCGCGAGTTCACAGCCTCCACCTGATGACAGCACATCTCCAAGATAACAAAAGTCTGTCACTACTTCCAGCTTGTTGTCACCAGTATCCATCTCTTTCAGTGGTCTACCATCTATTGGTCTTGCCGTGCCGGTGCAACAAAAGCACTTAAAGTGAGGATCTGCTTTGAGAGCCCTTTATGCCACTGCACCTTTTGTCTGTATATGTATGTGTGTTTCTCGCATCTACATGACTTTTTGTTAATGGAAATCACTCCAGACAAGGCACGTAAGGAGCTAAAAAGAACGAAAGATGATTATGACAGTGTTGCATTATATAAAAATGAGAGAGGATGGTAGAATCACTTCAAAGCAAGCAAAGCTTGAAAGGAAAACCCACCACCAGCGTTAAATCTCCTGGATTCCTAACAAGCTAGCCAAAAAATAAACCCTTTAAGAGTCCAATAGGGAAGGAAAGGGGGTTACATTATTGTCTTTATTTGCTCTTAATTGATTAGTTATTGAAGTTAAAAATGAAATAATGTAAAATTAAACAAATTTTTTTGAAATCCTATTTAAAAAAAAAAAAATTAAATTATTAAATTAAATCCATCATGATGCAGTTATGACAGTTCATCTGGAAGGTTTGACGGGTTTTAACAAAAGAAGCTTTAAAAAATAAGGTTATGGACATAAAATGCAATTTATCAAATGCAATGGAAAAAAAAATTTTGTTTAAAAGTTACGATAAAATTTTTAAAAATTGAAACACTGCGTAAAATGTAAACAGACTTTTAAAAGTCACTATTTTCGCTTCTACATTTCGTACAATGCAACCCAAGAAAAAACAAATTTAATTCAAGTTTCATTTTTTTTTTTTTTCATGTAACTGTAATGGCATTAACACAGCATGGGTTGAGTCGGTTCTAAATGAGTTCTCCATGTACCGAAACTAACTCCATCAGCTGAAACAAAAGCTAATTCAAACATCTTTTTAGAAGAATAAAGAATTTATTCAGCCAGATTATCGTCCTGTAGTTGAAAGTTTAAAAGAGAGGAGAGAGAGATACTTATGTTTTAAGTGCATTGCTTAATTATCGGTTTGTCAGACCAACTGAGGCTCCCACTGTAACTTCAACAGCATTCACCTGGGTGGGTTGAGCTGGATCCAAATGAGTTCACTGTCTCGCGTCAAGGTGATCCACCACGCCGATCGACAGCTGAATCTTCGGCATACTTCAGTCATACCTGGTTCCAGCGACGAACATCAAAAACGTGGGGGCCAGCCAGCTCCATGTCTGTCTTCGCTGTTCCAATCCATGTCTTCAGTTCGCCGCCTCTGCGTTTCCTCCAGCCAGCGGAGACAATTGGGGCTAATAACTTGCGGAGGAATTCTTCCCCCGGGCGTTGAGGGATGTGATTAAACAAGCAAAGTCTCCTTTTCAAAATAGTTTCTGTGATGCCAGTGATGTCAGACAGACGGATGCGTCATAGGCAATACATGTCAAAGACCTTGAGTGTGTGAAATCTTCTTTGCATTGGGGCCAGGTTTCACAGCACTTGGTATATCCTCAATTTTGTCGAGAGTTTTATCTCTTGTCAAAACCACAATCTACTTTGGAGGTGACAGAAAGCTGCGTGAGCGCAATCAATACAGATTGCAATCTCATCCTTACCTTGCCCATGTACTAAACTCAGTTGTCGGGTAAAAATAAAAAAATTGGTCGCTACTAAATTATAAAATATAATAAATAATTCACTAATTGAAGGATGCAAATTTGATAAATTTATTTTAACAATTAATTTTTATCTAATATATAAATTTAAATCAGTCGGATTTCCTACTTCAGACCTAAAGAGCCTCTAATATAAAAAAAATCGATATTCTATTCTGCCTAGTTTACCTCTATAGTTCTTGTGTTAGTAGATGTAGAACAGTTGAGATAGCAGGTTCAGTTCACAGGAGAAGGCAAAGTAAAGCATGGGAGGAAGTGATAAGGATGGACCTGAAAAATAAATAAAGATCTGGCCAGAAATAGGTTAGTTTTGAAGTCAATTTCTTAAAACCGTCCAATACATGCCAGCATGTAAGGCAAATGTTAAACCGAATATGATGATGCCTGTCACACTCAATCCGGACTGATATGTAGTCGGTGGTATTTGTGCAATATAGGACGAATATAAAAAGGAATTGAATAAAACTTTTGTATAAATCAATGATTAACATTTATTCTCCATTTACAAGTGAAAAAGACAATTACTTCTTAGTCCAAAACGTCTTACTTTGAGAGAAGTCTGTAACCCGTGTTAATCCAAGATTGTCTATATCTGGAAATCAGGGGACATAACTCTACTCTTCAAATCTCTTTGAGGCAAGATAGATCACCAAGGCAAAGAATTACTCCCCTTTTAATACATTATCTAGATGAAATTTCATTTAACAATTTAAAATAGCATTTTCATCGAAAACTTTCAGATTAAATGGACACATATATATATATATATCAGTTTTTGTTAACATTTCTTTTTCTTTTCTTTTTTTTTTGTATGTTTGCATGTGATAGTTAACCGATCTACCAAATGTTTGAAAAAAATAAAATTTAATCAAAGTGTAAAGCCCGCAACGATTAGTCCCAACAAAGTATTGACCGTTGTGGCATCTTCTGGCCCTGCTCTGTCGGGCTGAGGTATGGGTGGTCCTAGGAAGGCCACCCTACCAAGCTTTACCTTCTCACTCTTTGAGAAGTGGCTATTTTATTGCTAATCGTCTTAGACGCCCCTACAGGGGAATGCCGACGGGCTGCCCAGATTGTTTGAATGCGACATTTTCTCCAGACCTTACATTATCTTAGGCTTACATTGAAGTTGCAATTGAAAAAAAATCTTGAATATCCTCCATCACATGATCAAGCTAACTATTCAACTATCCAACTCACATCAATGACATACCCTGTCAATCATACCCAATAACCAATTGCACCTGGAAAATCATATTGACACTGTAGAAGTATATTACAGCCAGGTAATATTCAACAATGAGAGATGGCTGACAGTTCATATTTGTACTGATTTGAAGAATTATGTAAAGGCATGTAATAGACACAACTGGTGTCCATTCATTTCCACTTTTTCATGCCGAGTCCATTCATAATTTTACTTTTCTCTAGAATGTCCTGTTCCTGAGATAAAGCCAGTTTTCTTCTAGATGAATATACACATATAGAGTGCCTGGCCACGCGCATGCTGAGGAGGCTTTCCATGTTCACTTCGAAGAAGCTGCTTCTACGATTAAACCTACTTACACTTTGAACAACGAAAACTGCAGAGTGACCTAATCCTAACATACAACGCCATGAATGATGGGAGAAGTCAATCTATTTCTTGATGATGTTTTTTTTTTTTTTTCACCCCCGGCACTAAACTAATCAATACATATCTTCTGTTTTTTCTTTCTTTTTTCTTTCTCCTATATATTGTCTTTCCTTATTCATTTGTAATACCATCTTCATTTTTCTCTCCGCTTCTGCATATCTGAAGAAGGCTTATAATACACCGAAACGCTGTATCGAATGAGTGAAAAGATTTGAAGTATCTTTGTTACCAAACTGTTAGATCTAACCCTAACCCCCTTAAAAAACAAAAAAAACTTTTATTCGCCCAAAACAAGGGGACATATTGCTACTGAGACGTAAGGGGCTATTGTGATTAGGGGCTAGATTCATAGGGGTATTCTAAGTAGGGAGTTGGGCAGCAAGATGTTTGTTCATATTTACATTTAAATTTCTGCATGTTGGTAGTCTGGGAAACAGGGAGCAGTGAGGGAATTCCAAAGAAAAGCAGCCTGAGTAAAACAGTTATTAGAGTAGAAGGTTTTCCGCTATCTGGGAACCTCTACAGTGAAGGGGTGGGATTTTGCTGCTAGTCAGGTTGGTTGAGGATATTTACTTTAGGGGATACAAGTGCAGTAAGTTCATTGGAGCACATTCCATGGAAGCACATGGATGCAAAATTTGCAACAATGGGGCTGGAGCTTGGTAGACAGTGCAGAACCTATTAGGTTAGATACTCTTTTTTTTTTTGTACCTTGTCTAAGAGAGAGAGAGAGGTTAGTGGTTGATGCACCAGCCCAGATGTGGCGACAGTACTCAATGTACTGGCGAATGGTGGCTTTCTAGAGATATAAGATACTGGCAGGTTGAAAAGTTTTCTAGCCCGGTAAAGGGAGCCTACCTTTGCAGCAGACTTTGTTTAGTGAAGATATCTGTTATTTGTTGGGTTTTCCATTGCATTGCCTCTTTAATTTTTTTTCCAGAATACCATTACAATATCACGTTTCAGTTTGTTTGTCTTTTCTTTTTTTCCAAGATCCTATTACAAAGTTATTTTTAAATTTCTAACTTAAATATTTGGTTTCTTATCGCTAGAAAATAAACAAACTTAAAGAAAGTGAAGATAGCAAACCTGAAGCGGTTGACTTAATTCTTAGGTTAGGGTTGAGATTGATTGGCTTAATTCTTAAAAGTGCTCAATATGAAAATCACAAAACCAAATGAAACAATAAAGTTATTAAATGACCAATGGAAACCTAACTGCGGTTTCAAGGCTTGCGATTATCATCAGACGTTTAAAATATCCTTTTGGGTCAACATTGGTACATTGTACATTAATGTATTCTAGCTTTCCCGGCTCGGCATTGCCCGGTAGTGTATTTACGTGCAATCTGTTTTGCATTTCTTATTTTGAAACAATTCCGTTTTATACTTTCCTTCATTTTTTTTCCAACAAAAGGAAAGTAAGTCTGTGATGGGTGAAGACAAGTCGCATACGTTTTTCAAATTATTTTCCTCTTCGAGACAAAACGAAAAGTAAAAGAAAAAAAATTTTAAAGTATGTCTGTATTAGGCAAATAAAAATTTACCTCCCAAAAAAGAAAAAGAAAAAAAGATGGCAGCTATACGAATATAAATCCAGTTGGATAGATTCTTTTCTGGGAGGAATTAACTCTAACAACAAAATAAAATGGCTATTCAGAATGCAATATTGATTTTGTAGGACAGATGCTATCAAGAGTCCAACATTCAAACTTTTTGGCCAAACATTCACAGGTATTGGAACAAGTACATAGAAGATATTGCCAAGTCTGCTGCAAAGAAGGTTGTCTCCCTCTATCGGACTAGAAAACTTCTCACACCTAACAGTATCCTATATCTCTACAAAGCCACCATTCGCCCATGCATTGAGTATTGTTGCCACATCTGGGCTGGTGCATCAACCACAAAAAAGAGCTTCTAAACTAAGTACCACACTGTCTACCTAGCTCCAGCCACTGCCCCATCGCTGCAATGTTGCATCCTTGTGCTTGTTTTATAAGTACTTCAACGAAATGTGCTCCGAACTTGCTGCACTTGTGCCCCTTCAATGTAAATACTCCAACCAACCCGACAAGCAGCAAAATCCCACCCCTTCACTGTAGAGGTTCCAAATACAGAAAAGCTTTCTACTCTAACAGCTTCTTTCCTCGAACCACTTGCTTTAGGAATTCCCTCCTTGCTCCCTGACTGTATGAACATGCAAAAATTGAAATGTAATGTGAACAAACATCTCACTGCACAACTCCTCACTTACAAATCCCCTATAAATCTGGCCCCTAATTCACAGTAGCCCCTTATGTCTCAGTGGCAATGTGCCTTGTTTGGGTAAATAAAAGTAAATGAAAAAAAAAAAATTAATCAAGAATCCAACTAACTTAATTTTATATATTAAGTATATTTAACCGATTGTGAAAGTAAATAAGTAGATATTTTCAAAGTACATCCAGAGTGTAAGATAAAGTTACGCTCTGCTTCAATTTAATGGAAATTAGCAAGATTCCCTGAATAATGCATCAATGTTTTTTCTTTTCTTCTTTATTCATGTTATTTATTTATTTACAACATCCTTGTACTCTCTTATTCTCCTCTTCCCACCACTTCTCCCTCTACTATCTAAAACATTCCATGAGCAGACAGTGTTAATCTGTGCGAATGCTTCCATGGCGGTGAGGTGGTCAGACGTTGTGAGGCCGCGATTAGTCTGTGGAGGAGTACAAATAAATGTTCTCTCCATATCCGTTATTTACGTGTTAACATTCTATTATTATTGTATTAACATTGATAGCAGAACTAAACATAGCTATGACTTCGAAGTACATTTCCCCACCCGTCTTAGTTAAAGACAAATACAACATGTGGAAGAAAGAAATGCAAATTTGGGAAATGGTCATATCACTCGATAAAAACAAAACACGGCTTCATGGTGTTTCTTTCTCTGGAAGGAAAACTCAGAGAAGCTGTTTTGGAATTAGATGTTGCGGCTCTTTATTGTGAAGATGGAATGGCAAAACTATACAAAAAACTGGATAATCAGTTTTAGAAGTAGATGGACATTGACAATGGCTCGATTGTCAGAAAAGTTAAACATTTTAAATATCTCATCTCAAGCAAAATATTAACAATTTACATTTAAAACAAATTAGGCACAAGGCCATCAAAAGTGTGGAGAAAATGGGTGTGGTTGGTTATCCTTAGTCTGTTCTTCTCTTAACCAGAATTATAGCTGCTACCAGATCAGGCTATCTGAAGATACCGGCTTCCTGACTTAAAATGCACCAAACATTGATGTTATTGTTTTTTCCTTTCCCAAAACTCAATCATGTTCTGCAAAGCCAAAAACAAAAAAAAGCAATTTTCCCCAACAAAACAACCAAACCAAACACTGAATAAATATTTGAAAAAATAAAGAACTTGAAGCATAAAAACTTTAACCAAAATGACCAGATTCCGCATTAAATAACCCGAAAAGGGTTGATATGCGGTAAAACAAAACAACGAAACCTAACTATAATATCTCGGTCACCACAATTACACTACTTAAAATATCCCAAAATTGATTTGAAATTTTATTGTTCATAAATAAACATGTATACAAATATTTCATTGGAGTTGAGAAAGAACAAAATTTGGTAAGTAAGACCAACCCTTTCTAAATAATACACCACCCACTGCTTTCCGGTTTATTCAGAACCGAAAACAAGCAGGTCAATCTCTATATGGTAGTGGGAGAAAAAAGAAAATGGGAGATGGAGTTTGGGGAGTTGGTGGAAAAGATGAGATTGCAATTTGTATTGATCTGCTGCCTCCAGAGAAGATTGTGATCTCGACAAGAGATAAAACTCTCAACAAAACTGAGTATATATAAGACGCTGATACGCACAATACTACTGTATGACTGCGAGACTTGGCCCCTGTGCATATACTGCCTACAATGCATCCTACATATCTGCCTCCCGGACCGAATCCCAAACCGCACCATCGCAGTGACTCTCCTGTAAAGGAGACTCTGCTAGTTTGGACACATTTTTGGACGGACGAAGGAGGAGATAATCTGCAAGCAGATGGCTACAATCGCACTCGTCGTCCGGAAGACGTGCAGAGGCGATCAACTGAAGACGTCAATTAAAACGGTGAAGGCAGAGACGGAGCTAGTAAAATTCTACTCCTTTCTATTTAGAGGTACCCAGACGCCGGGAGTTTTTTTTTTTTGTTGCTCTGATAGCTTGTTTCCTCGGACTGCTTGCCTTCGAAATCCCTTTCCTGTCCCCTGTTTCCCCGATCGTACCCACGTGCAGAAATTTAAATGTAATGTGAACAAACATCTTTCTGCCCAACTAACCACTTAGAATAAAGCTTCAGTGGCAATATGGTTTGCTTCGGGTGAACAACATTATTAAAAAATAAATGAAACAATTATCGGTCATTTCTGTTATTCGAAGGCAAGAGGATAAATACGCTGTTTATTTTAATCCATTTAATAATATTTATTGAATCTAACTTTTTAACGAAAAGGCAGATAATTACAAATTACAGTTCTCTTTTATTAATTTCCTTTAAGATTTGTTCCAGCATTTTTGGTATTCAGCCCTGAAACCAGGAATGGCTGAAGTATGCCATAGACTTAGTTTCTGATTGATGTGGGTGAATTGCCTTCATGCAGGATTTTTTTAATTTAAAAAAAAATTTTTTTTTTTATAACATTGTTCACCTCAAACAAGGCAAGCTGCCACTGCGTTTAGAGCACTCATTTGTTCCCTGTAGACGTAAGGGGCTACTGAGAATCAGGGTGAAAGTTTTAGGGGTCATCCTAAATTGGGAGCTGTGCAGCAAGATGCCTGTTCACATTAGTTTTAAATTTCTGCATGTCGGTACAGTCTGGGAAACAGTGAGCAGGGAGGGAGTTCCAAAGGCCGGCAGCTCGAGGAAAGAAAAGCTATTGGAGTGGAATGCGGTGAACTCGTTTGGAGCTGGCTCAACGCACTCTTAGAGTTTCTTAAAGCCGCATGTCGAAACCATCGAAGACTACGCTGCAACAGGACGAAGGGTGGCAGAGACTTACGATTGAGGTGTTGGCGGAGAACCTCAGTTGGGACACAGTCAGCTCGCCGGCAATGCAAGATGCGGCAGAGGCGGTCATCGTCAAAAACTTCCAGTTTCTGCGATGGTTGCCTCAAGCAATGTATCCTTCAACTTCTTCCAACAACATTCAACGTTAATGCGAATATATCAACCAAGATGACAGTAGTAGTTGGAATAATGCGAATATTTTTGTTTTTATTTGTTATCTCACTTTTTTTATTTGTTATCTCCCCTTTTTTTATTTCAGTTGACTTTGGATCGTATTCTTGAAGGAAAATTGTCACAATGATGAACCTTTTCCTTCCGTGGATTTCAATATGATATAATTTTGGACTTCTGTCTTCGAACTCTAGTTTGATTTAATCTAGGTAAGTTTCCTTTATTTATTTTTATTTTTTTTTTTTCGCACGTTCAATTTTTACACCGTTTTCTTTTTGTCTATATATATATATATATATATATATATATAAGTTCAAAACGTAGATGGAGCGCACTTAAATGGAATTGAATTGAATCCATTTAAGTGCGCTCCATCTACGTTTTGAACTCAACATTCCACCATTGGATTTACTTCATTTTGAACACCTTCTCCATACTGCCTCTACGAAAATATTCTTTTCGTTTTCTACAAAATCTCCTTTTCATTGGACATTCTTTCAACGGACAATTACCATCTGGACTAACCATATACTTTTTTACAAAAACTCTTTTCACTTCATTTTTAATTGTATTTTTTCAAATGTTTGAACTTTGGCTTTTCCACAGCCAACTTATCTATCTGCATATCTCCTCTGATGATAAGATTTCGATCTTTGAAAAGCCTTGGCTTAAGGAAAGAATAATAAAAATTAGTTTATTACAGAATGTACCTTGCATTGAACAATCGAAGTTTGAAATAAATCTGGACATTCGTACATGTTTATCACTCTTATTTCTCCTATCTTTATATATATATATATATATATATATATATAAGTAAAAAAAACTACACAGGACACACCCAAAAGCTAATATATATCTAAAAGAATAAATATGAAAGTTTTTTTTTTTCATTCATTACTCATATATCACCATAAAAATAGATTACTTTTATTTAAATCTCGCTTCCCTTATTTTGTCCTTTAGTCCTCACATTCCATGAGTGATGTTTCTGACAAAGAGGGAAGAATTGCTGTTTTCTGGGTCGGAATCTATTGATCTTATCGTTGGCTAGTTTTTTACCTTGAAGTAGTATTTATTTATTTATTTATTTTTTAGCTCCTTAAATCAAGTGGCTTCATGCCTTGTCTGGAGCAATTTCCATTAAAAAAAACTATATATATATTAGCAGGAAGACCTTACATTGCCCAGGATTTATTGACGCACACTTGTCGTTTTTCACTCTGCTCATAACACCATATTACTCTCTATTTCTTTCTTTTTTACTGTCGTCTGTTTCAAAAGAAACTGAATTAGTGTCTTATACACATCGTTTAAATCGGATATATGAATTGTAAGTTTTAAGGGACTTTTGCCTCCATAGCTCCCTTAAAGGCGGCGCATAGAGATTCGGGACCACTTCCATTGTTTTTACATATTAATATACTTTCAGTTTTTATGTAGATTCTCTTAACTTTTCTTTCTCTAGGGAACAGACACGCATGCATAAGATATTTATATATAGAGAAGACTAGCAGGAAGAACCAACGTTGCTCGATATTGAATAAGGATCATACGAAATTCGCATGTTGGAGCAATATTTTAATTTAAATGCATCCAAGTGTTATATAAGTAACAAGCTAAGATTCCGACACTAATAATAAGGCCCATCTTTTTGTTTCTATTATTTTTCTTTTTTTTCTTTTTTTTTCTTTTTTTTTCTTTTCTTTTTTTTTTTTCTTTTTTTTCTTCTTTTTTTTCTTTATTCTTTCTTTTTTTTTTCTTTTTTCTTTCTTTTTTCTTTTTTCTTTCTTTTTTCTTTCTTTTTTCTTTTTTCTTTCTTTTTTCTTTTTTCTTTCTTTTTTCTTTTTTCTTTTCTTTTTTCTTTTTCTTATCTTTCTTTTTTACTAATGAGTTACCACTTATCAAGAGACGAAAACCACTTGAGGATAAGCGTTAATGAGATTGTCAGTCGGTGATGGACAACTGTGGTATTACTGCTGCACTTAAAAAGAATGACGACACAATATATGAAAATATAACGATATATCTTTATTGTCGATGACGATGAGCGATGGTGGATTGGTAGGAAGAAGATGCACGCACAGGAATTTGACGATCCAATCCTCGTCGGCCCAAGCGTCCCGACTTCCGATATCAATTTCAGGTTGTTATTATATAACAATTTTTTACCACCTCAAACGCCCCCTACGGGACAGCATTGTCCTGTAGTCACGCCCTTCCCTCTTCCAGGGTGTTTTATTCAGCGACGGGATTTCAATCAATTGACAATCCAACAGATTTGTTTATCTTCTCTCGGTATGACTCGATTGCCCCTGGCATGTACTTTTTCATGATAGTCTTCTTGAGGTTGAAGGTTCGATCCTCGCTACAAGCGACAATAATTAAGAATAGAATAAAAATGACTTAAGACTCCTACGCGGTCAAGGCTGACGGAACGAGAACAATATACCCTTGTGAATTAAATAAAGTGTTCAGTTCAAAATTCTGTATAGGTTCCCAAGTTCAACATAAAGATACTACCAGAGTTTGAAAAGAAGGTCGCAAGTTATATCGGCTGAATATTTGTGAGAACCAAGATGAGAATAGTAGTCCAAATAATCCATCCTCATCTCAAAAATTATATCTACTATGTATTATTTTTGTATGTGTGTGTATAGGGTGAAATATTGATATGTTAACATGTATGTAAACAGGTTATAATTTTGTGTGTTAATTTTAAGTGGACTGTATCAAACTAGCCAAGATTCTTAGAATTGATAAAAACTTATTTCAGAGAGGCAATAAAAGTGGAAAACAAGAGATACCAAATAAATCTGGTCATAAAAACGAATCAGGCCAAACAATAATAAAAATATTTTTTTTTAAAATGAAAGAATGAGAAAATAGAAAGATACACACAAATTAAAAAATGCCAATTGATTTGATACTAAGCTTGACCGTTGAATTATAAACAAATCCCATCCTAGAAAAAAAATATACTTAATAAGAAAGATTTCCAATATCATTTTTTTTTGTCTGAAGAGGTTGACTCTCTCTGAAGAGTACAACCGAAACATGTATGCACATATGTAACCAATAATGTTTGTATAAATAAAAATTTATACTAAAGAATAGTTCTACTTGTTATTGAGCATTTTTTATAAACATTGGAATTTCAACAGATTAACATCTACAGAAACTAATACATGTACCATATATATATATATATATATATATATATATACATATACATATACATATATATATTAGTGTTAGAGTGGATTAAATTCCAGAAGGAAATCCGAGTACGAGAGCTCAATGTAATAAACAGAGCAAGAATAAAATAAAGTAATACGGAATCACATAATCACCAGTGCAATAATTTATTTCGACTCTCCGGCCTTATTCAAGCATCCAAGCGAGGCGATTACATTTTCAAAAAATCTAATCGCCTCACTTGGATGCATGAATAAGGCCGGAGGGTCAAAATAAATTATTGCACCGGTGATTATGTGATTCCGTATTACTTTATTTCATATATATATATTCGGCACTTCTGCCATATATATGAAGCAGCAGATTTTCTGTCCTTCTACTGAAAATAAAGGGAGGTAATTCAACCGGAAGTGATTTTTTTACAACATAAAAAAAAATGCAAGACTGATTTGTTTTTGGGTAACAAGAAACAATTAACAATTTCTTTTTTTTATTATATGAAGTAAAAAAAATTTTAAATAAAAAACCCTAACCCTAAACCCTAACCCTAAGAAATCAGGCGGTGTGCCTGTAAAAAATCTAATGTTTTTTGCGGCTGGTTCATTAAATTACCAATGTCTCAATGATTAATCTCATTTAACTCCATTTTCTAAATACTAAATTTAACTTCCGGTGAATTCTGAATGAATGGTACTTGGAGAAAAAAAAACGGAACTCTTCAATTTCGATTTCTTAATCGGCAGCTGCTTCATATATACGGCAGAAGTGCCATATATTCTTATCTCTTTAGCCAATCGAAGTTGTCTGGTTATTGTTCTTCTAAACCTAGCAGAAACAGTTTCTGCTTTTAACACTCCATGAGTGTTAAAAGCAGAAAGAGAAGACCATTAATGGATGCTATAGGCTGACCCGAACCCTAACCCGAACCGGCCATGGCTAATTTGATGAGTCAATGAATGACTTAATCGATTTTCAAAGAATGGACGAAGAGACGCTGTTACACCACCGCATCTTTTATCTAGCAGCAGTCGCGGGAACATTTATCATCGTTTCGTGGTGGTGGTGGGGGTGGGGGGGCTGATATATTTATTATGCTTCTCTTGGACATCTTTGTCCATTATCCTCCCCCTCCCCCCCTCCCCCGCCATTGATAAAATTGTAAATAAATAAATAATTCAACGCTGGATATACTTCAAGTAGGGTAGCCCCCCATAGGACGAATGTGGTATTATGGTGATTGCAAGTATGAATGCGATCGATAATTAAACATGCTAAATGTTATCATGAAGAACAATAACTCGAGTTCATAACCCTGTCCCTTAACTATAAAATTATGAACTTGAGTTATCGGTTTTCCATAGCTAGCTTCCTTCTCGATTTGTATATAAAGATGACATCTGTGGCAGATTGAAATTTTGCCGTTTCACGATTAAGCTTGCTATAACTTAATGATAACGACGCAGACTGACGACCTGGGTGTGTCAAGTTCGAATCCAGTCGATTCCATAATACCGCTTTCACTTAGGGATGTTGGCAACCTTTACGTGGTCCCTCCTGCAAAAATGCCGACAACAGAATAAAACGTGTCAGCAAAGTTGTACGATTCTGATTTGTACGAATTTACTTTGACTTTTCAATTAATGTTTTCCAATGTTATTTTTTTTATTATTTTTTTAATTATTTTTTTATTATTTTTTTATTATTTTTTATTATTTTTTAATTTTTTTTATTATCTTTTTCTTTTTTTATTATTTTTTAATTTTTTTTATTATTTTTTAATTTTTTTATTATTTTTAAATTTTTTTTATTATTTTTTAATTTTTTTAATTATTTTTTTATTATCTTTTTTATCTTTTTTATTATCTTTTTTATCTTTTTTATTATCTTTTTTATTATCTTTTTATTTTTTTTTATTATCCGTCCCTAAAAACGAAGTAGCTAATTTGATGCTTTAGGGGTTCAAAAACAGCTGGGAACGAACCTGTTGGCTTTCCAGACGATCGGTAACACCCCCCTCTTCCGAAGATGGAGGTAATACTCCTCCTATGTCCGAACCGAACCATACCTCTAAGACAAAAGGGTCAGGGGGGCCCCTAACGTACCAAACCCCAGAAACTGTTGAATTTATCCCCCTCCTCCATTCCACTCCCTTTCTCCCTGATTGATATTTTTATTTATTTATGGTTGCTTTAAAACATATCGGGTTAAAACTACAGATGTGCCTTGCTGGAAATTTAAAAAAAAAAGAAAAAAAAAGATGCACTTTATTTCGGAACCTGTTTTTATCGTGTGATTATTGATAAATAAATGAACATTTTAAATGAAGCTTCTTCTACGGATCATCTCCCCAAAGCTGCTGATGATGGTTCGGTAAAATCCGCTAACTAGTGACAACAGTCGAAAGGTGACCACTCAAAATGAAACTCAGGTTCCAGAAACGGAAACCAAAAAAAGCACCTACTGGATTATTTACATTGTTGAATTGTTATGTTTATATATATAACTATACTTTAAATTTTGTAAACCAGAAAGAAAAAAAATGAAAAAATAAATTGTCCGTGTGACTGAAAAAAAAAAAACACTAGAAAATAATTACAATAAAACGAAGCAAAATAAAAAGCAACAATTTACAATTAAAAAAAATCAGGTTTTTTTTTTGTTTTGTTTTTTTTTTTAATTTTCTGTTTCAGGAACACAAGTTTCATTTTGTGTTGTTGCCTTTCGACTATTACCATAACTCTTTACCGGATTTTACTGAGCTAATATTGACAGCCATGGGGGCTGATCTATATCAGTACCTAAATTTGTAAGTCAACTCAAATGCTTTTCGTTTTTTTTTTAAAGTTGGGTTCTTTTGTAGAATAGTGGCACATCTGAAAACTTATTCTTTGTATTCACAACAAAGAATCGTAAAAGTCTGTTTTATAATAAACTTAAATTCTTTGAGGTAACAGTTTCGCCATGAAGACTTTTTGTTTTTATTTATATATATATATATATATGAAGAAAAAATTAAGTCCGATATTATACAATGTTCTGTTTTTCATCGCAGATTTAAAAGATTTTTTAAAAAAACATGACTTTTGAATTATAACGGACGACTCCTTGGCCTAAGTGTAGTATCTGTTCTGATACTATTCTTCATCGTTTTTGGGTTTTGTCAATCTTTCTCGATTGAGGCAGTTTTAATTATTGTCTCAATTCAAAGTCTCCCTTTTGGGGAGCTGGATTTTCCTCACATTAAAAACCGACCTTGTGTCTAACTCTGTCCTCGTGTAGAGGCAAGTAAATTGGGACTGTTTTGAATTATTTTTCTCTAAGCCCTATACCCGGGCAACGCCGGGTAGGTAGAACTAGTATAATAAATAATTTAGTTAATGACCGAAAGTTTCATAATATGAGGAATATTGTTCGTACGTTATGTTTTTCTACTGATTCTAACTAGAAAAGGTGTCGTTTGAAACCATTAGAAACTCAGTTTGTAAGTTAATTAATAGACTCTCTCTCCCTCCTCTCTCTCTCTCTCCTCTCTCTCTCTTTCCCCCTCTTTCTCTCTCTCTCTCCTTCTCTCTCTTCCTTTCTCTCCTTCTCTTTCCCCCCCCTCTCTCTCTCCTTCTAAACTGAATAAGCTGCGCATTTTTTTTAATGTGTTCGGGTATTGTATTACCAAGGTGAGTTTTTTTCTTCTGCGCCATTTTGATTAGTCGATGGCGTCCTTCTTCGCCCCGCCCCTCGTCTGTTTTCGCCACGCCCTTTTTCAATTCCCCCCCCCCCACCTCGACTTTTATATACAACATAGCCCCCATGCTACAGGTTAAATTGGTTAGCATTATATTAAAAACTGGGTGTGTTTACCCGACGTTGCCCGGGTGGAACCCAAACTGCCAGGTGGAGGGCTGAGAGAAAAATAGGTAAATCTGTATTTCAGTCATCTAAATTATTCGTGGGTCACCACTTATCAAGGCCAATAGCCACTAGAGGACAAGGGTTAATATGACGGAATAATTCTTATATAAAAGATGGGGAACACTATGGGAGTACTAACATTGATCATTATGAACTGCGTTTGATTGCTTATCGGGCGGTTTATGACAGAAATTTGTTGACATTGGATTTGAAGACAACCATGCTGCATTCAGCAGGGAAGTGGTGTTTCACAGACGAGAAGCCCTTGCAAATAAGCTCTCTTCATGGAAATTCCACCTGACGCTAAGCACATGGAGGAAGAAAGGAAAGTTATTTCCATTGTGGTAGGAAGATGAGTTCTTGCTGTGAATGTCTTACAAGGAGGAACCAGAGACTGAAGCAGAATGAAATGGGGTTCGGCATTAATTCCAAAAGAAACTTATTACCTAAACCGTGTTTTAGTAAAAAAAAAAATTTTAAAATAAAAAAATTAAAAACACTAAATTATAACAAGTCTCATCGTACACGTAAAATGCTGAAATGAAAGCGACCAGAAAAATATAGTCGCCATCTTTATAACAAGCCGAGAAAGAGGCCAGCTAAGGAAGAACGATAACTCATGTCTAGTTAAAGGACAGGTTTAAGAATTTGAGTTTACAAAACGGTATAGATATATCAGTATTTGCATTTATCGAAACAAAAAACACCATTTATTTTGTATAAAAAGTATATAATTTAAAAAAGAGTCGCTAATAGGTCCCTCACATGGAGTATTGTCACATCTGGTCTGGTGCATCGAACGCTAGTTTCTCCCTCTTGGACAGGGTCCAAAAAAGAGTCTCTAATCTAATAGGGCCGTCACTATCGAGCATGCTCCAGCCTCTGTCCCATCGCCGCAATGTTGCATCCCTGTGCTTGTTTTACAAGAAATGTTCTGTATTGGTGCCCCCTCTACGTAAATACCCCCAATTAATCCGTCAGTCAGCAAAATCACACCCCTTCACTATTGAGGTTTCCAAATGCCGAGGAACTTTCTACCCTAATAGCTTCGTCCTCGTATTGCTAGCCTTTAGAATTCCCTTCCTGTTTCCATGACTGTACTAACATTAAATGTAATGTGAACAAGCATCTTGCTGCAAAACTCCCCATATAGGATTCCCCTAATTCACAGTAGCCCCATACGTCTCCGTGGCATAGTGCCTGGTTTGGAGTGAACTTAAGTATTAAAAGAGGGGGGGGGAGCAAATTTATTTATTTTCATACTGTTTTCTATACCGATTTAAACGTTTTTTCTTCCTTTTGTAAAACTTTCCAGTTTTTTTTTCTCTCTTTTTCTAATTTCATTTTTTTTAACTTCCCCGATTCAGAAGTTATCTTATGTGAATATAAATATTTGTGCGAACACTGGTGAAGTATAATTTTTTTTCTGGTATTTTGACGACGGGTAATATTGGTGGAGTTATGAAATGGGTCACATTTATACTGAGCCACTCTCTACAACAACGGAACTTTGAAGAGAAGTGTTCGCTTTTATAAGTCAAAGGGGAAATTAGTGTTAATTAATTAGGATAATTCAAGTGGCTCAATTAAAATAAATTATCATAACACGTCGTTTGATTGGCTGTCATGTTCAGACCTGAGGTCATCCCTAACCCTAATATCGTTTGATTAGCTGTCATGTTCGGACCTGAGGTCATCCCTAACCCTAACATCGTTTGATTGGCTGTCATGTTCGGACCTGAGGTCAGCCCTAACCCTAACATCGTTTGATTGGCTGTCATGTTCGGACCTGAGGTCATCCCTAACCCTAACATCGTTTGATTGGCTGTCATGTTCGGACCTGAGGTCATCCCTAACCCTAATATCGTTTGATTAGCTGTCATGTTCGGACCTGAGGTCATCCCTAACCCTAACATCGTTTGATTGGCTGTCATGTTCGGACCTGAGGTCAGCCCTAACCCTAACATCGTTTGATTGGCTGTCATGTTCAGACCTGAGGTCATCCCTAACCCTAATATCGTTTGATTAGCTGTCATGTTCGGACCTGAGGTCATCCCTAACCCTAACATCGTTTGATTGGCTGTCATGTTCGGACCTGAGGTCAGCCCTAACCCTAACATCGTTTGATTGGCTGTCATGTTCAGACCTGAGGTCATCCCTAACCCTAATATCGTTTGATTAGCTGTCATGTTCAGACCTGAGGTCATCCCTAACCCTAACATCGTTTGATTGGCTGTCATGTTCGGACCTGAGGTCATCCCTAACCCTAACATCGTTTGATTGGCTGTCATGTTCGGACCTGAGGTCAGCCCTAACCCTAACATCGTTTGATTGGCTGTCATGTTCGGACCTGAGGTCAGCCCTAACCCTAACATCGTTTGATTGGCTGTCATGTTCGGACCTGAGGTCATCCATAACCCTAACATCGTTTGATTGGCTGTCATGTTCGGACCTGAGGTCAGCCCTAACCCTAACATCGTTTGATTGGCTGTCATGTTCGGACCTGAGGTCAGCCCTAACCCTAACATCGTTTGATTGGCTGTCATGTTCGGACCTGAGGTCAGCCCTAACCCTAACATCGTTTGATTGGCTGTCATGTTCGGACCTGAGGTCAGCCCTAACCCTAACATCGTTTGATTGGCTGTCATGTTCGGACCTGAGGTCATCCCTAACCCTAACATCGTTTGATTGGCTGTCATGTTCGGACCTGAGGTCATCCCTAACCCTAACATTGTTTGATTAGCTGTCATGTTCGTACCTGAGGTCAGCCGTAACTCTAACCCTAACCTCGTTTGATTGACTGTCATGTTCGTACTTTAGGTCAGCCCTAACCCTAACCTCGTTTGATTGGCTATCATGTTCATACTTGATGTTAGCCCTAACCATAACCCTAACCTCATTTGATTGGCTGTCATATTCGTACTTTAGGTTAGCCCTAATCCTAACCTTGTTTGATTGGCTGTCATATTCGTACTTTAGGTCAGCCCTAACCCTAACCGTGTTTGAGGCTGTCATGTTCGTACTTGAGGTTAGCGCTAACCCTAACCTTTACCTCGTTTTATTGGCTGTTATGTTCGTACCTGAGGTCAGCCCTAACCCTAAATTGCTGCAGATTATGCATCTATTAACTTTTTGACCTCTTGTAGTCGGGCCGATACGAACAATGAATTCTTAACCTAACGAAGGAAAGAAAGAAGTAACGATTGAAGGAAGAATAAATGAAAAGAACAATGCAAAAAAATAAAAATAAAATCTATCTTGTCTTTATTTACTTGTTTCCCTTGGAGGGCAATGTTAGCCCCAAAGTCGGTTTTTAATGTGAGGAAAGTCCAAATTTACAAAAAGGGCCGTCTGAATGGGAACAAAATATCTGTATTGTCCCGTCAGCACTCCCTCACGAGTGAAAGGCCTAAAGAGATAGACAATAAACTCATCGCCTTCCGAAATGTGGAGGTAAAACTGAAACCTAACAGATGCTACACATTCTTCACTTCTTATAGTGGAGCTGATACGAACAATGAATTCCTTATTTCTCTCAGTGTAAACAGTCACCCATGCCAGTCGAAATGCTGCTAACTTGTGTCCTGGGTCTGAGGTGGTAAGGGAACCGCGGGATTATCCGAAACAAAGTGAGGCGCATCCAATTATGCAAACGATTTATTTGCAGACGAATCAATGACATTTTACGGCTCGATATAAGCAAGCATATTTCACTAATTCAGTCAGTCAGTTCGGCGACAAACCTACAACTCCATTCTAGTCGGTTTCTGTAGCGGTTTCTGTGTTCGTTGAAGGCAGTGTTTGTTTTTTTATGGAAATCGCTTCAGATACGGCATGAAGCCACTTAATGTAAAGAGCTAACAAGAACGAAAGATGATTATTGCAAAGACAGGAGATTCCTATTGGCCTTAGTCTTGAAAAGTCCAAGGTTATAGGTAGGAGGAAAACAGTCAGCAGGAAAAGAGTTCCACAAGCCTTCAGTTCTTGGAAAAAAATTACTGGAATAGGAAACTGTATTACAATGAGGTATCAAAACAGCGAATTGATGGAGACCACTAGACCAACGAGCCAAACGAGTTGGAACAAAAGAAGCGGGGAATAGATCACATAATTCTGAAGAACACATGCCATAATAGTATTTATAGAAAAGACTGAGACTAGCAATGTCACGTCTGTGAGAGAGAGGATCCAGAGAAGAAGAAATAGTGAGGGCCAATCAAATTACAGATACGTTTCTGCACCTTATCAATGACCCTCGAATGGGACAGAGATCCACCAGTCCAAATATGACAGCAGTACTCGATACATGGTCTGATAGTAGATTTGTAGAGATAGACAATAGCCTCAGGTGTGAGAAAGTGTTTGGAGCGATAGAGAGAACCGACTTTACGAGAAGCAAAAAGAGCAATGGATCTAATGTATGAACTCCAAGAAAGATTTGATGAGAGAGAAAGACCAAGAAGTTTCAGAGTCGATTTCTCTTCAAGAGCAGAGCCATCCATGGGAATCTTAGGAAGAAAAGGGACACGCCTACAATTGAAAGAAAAAAGGTCCTGTTCATTGAAGACTTTTGTAGCCTTTGATCAGTCGGTTAACGTCTGATTATCCTTTGGCTTTCTATAGATCGTCTTCATTGTCTCATAGGAGTCTTGGTAGAAGCAGTAGTGTGGTCCCGTTTTATTTATGACACAACCATACTACGGGATAGGTTATTGCGAAGTAAAAAGGGCAATAGATATTTTTGCTAAATTAAATTTTGTTGCAGACAATACATTTACCACTACGCAAATGTCTGTAATATTTTTCTGTGTTCAATATGTGCTTGAAGAAATATATCGTCATTAATGATGGTGACTGATGTTCTTGGGCTTGGCAGGATGGGATGGCTTGGCCATGTCGAGCAAGGCTCCAGCTGGATCTCCCGGGTCAGTGGGCTGAAGGACCGGGGCTTTCTTGAGATGAGCTGTGTGGGCGTGACCGTGCAGCCCTGCCCTGGGGATTGCTGACTTGGATCCTCGCGGCCGCCGAGCCTGGAGTGGAGGACTTCGATCAAGACTGACAGGCAAGCCCGCTCTCTTATAGAGGACTAATCAAAGGCCTGTTCAAAAATAAATCGGATGAAGAAGAAGAATGTGTCCCAACTTACATCCAACTTATATGATTAAAGTCACTTGCAACTGCCACCTCGTTTACAAAGAATAGTAATACTTCAAGTAAGGTACTGCTTATGAACAGATACACATAGCAGCATAAACATATTTTGCACTACAAATTACACATATTTAAACACAGAATTTTTTTCAACTCACACAAAAACATCTTTTGTAAAAATTGAAACCAGACCAAAGTCCCATTTCCTCTACAAATTTGAGTTCCCAGAATTTTAACTTTTATAATAAAATTCACTTGAAAAAAAACAAAAAACAGTTGTTTATATTATTTTAATTGTTCGAACTACTGTTCTCATCTTGAATGTTATACTCACAACGTTTCGGCCGATGTAACCCCTGACCTTCTTCAGTTGCATCTGTTCGGACTACTGTTCTCATCTTGGGTGTTATTTTCACAACGTGTATCTTGACACTAGTGAATGAAGGTCGGAGGTTACATCGGACAAAACATTGTTAGAATAACACCCAAGATGAGATTGATGATATATCAATCCTCATCTCAAAAATTCAGAAACATCATATCAAATCGGTACGGACCCGAATTAATACGAAAATGGAAACGACCCGACGATCTTTCCGTTTCATAAACACATCACACATTTTGAATCTTAACGTCTATGGTTCGTGCGAAATAAAAATCAAAAACATTCTTTCCACCATTCACTAATAAGAGCAATTGTCAAGATACACCTGAAGAAGGTCAGAGGTTACATTGGCCAAAACTTTGTGAGAATAACACCAAAGATGCGAATAATCGTCCGAACAATCCAAATGATACATATTATCAATACTCATCTCAAAAATTCAGAAACATAAAAACAGTTTTTGTTTTAATCTATAATATAAAGGAAATTTGTCTGTCTGTCTGTCTGTCAAGTCAAAAACTATACAAGACGCATCCAGGATCCATGCTATCTTTGACTCTAACTCTTATGCTAACCCTAACGATGGGGTCAAAGTTAGCGTGGGTCCTAATCTGTGAAAGCACCCAGAAAACTGATATATTCTTTTTCAGCATTGCCTCAGAAAAAATCTAGGAACATTTTTTTTTTAATATTCATTCTTTCTTTTGGGGTTAACAGGAACAGAATTAGTCAGAGGGGTCGACATATGGAGCGATATATTTCTTTTGTTAATAAAAAAAAACATTTGCATCTTATATGTGGTTTCAAAGGCGTTTTGCCTTTTTTCAAATTTAAATTTGAAGATGCTTTCAAATAAGAACTTTTTTCCATTTTAAATACACTACTAGCAGCCACATGCTTTTAAAGTTCAATCTAAAAGGAGTTGTTTCTAAAATAATGTTAATAACAACGGACGGACACTTCGATAACACCAAGAAAAAAAAACCCTCATCATCATCAACCGGTTTATTAGTTGAATCAGGCCACAATTAATCCTCTGATGAGGGTGGGGCCTGATTGTCTAGTCTCGAAATCTAAGTCTTCCTCTCCACTCCTGTCTTTGGCAAGGCTTGATGGAATCCATAGGCCCTGAAGATCCACGCATCCTGGGATCTACGAAGCCCAAGACATTACCAGCAGCATTAGTGCTACTGGCACTGCCTTTCTTTTTTCCTGCTGTATTTCGACTAGACATTGTATTTAAGGCAATTTTACGGCTGGATGCCTATCCTTTACCAACTTGAACACTTTTGGCAGTCCAAGACCTCCACCGTTCCTATCTAATTAGAAATAAAAAGAAACGGTAATACCTGTACATTTGTTATGAAACACTTTCGATCTCTGATGAAGTATTTTATTATTTCATTATCCGAAAAATTTAAGATAATGAAAATCAAGAAGAAAAAAAATGAACGATTTTTAATAAAAAAAAATATTTATATCTTATATGTGGTTTCAAAGGCATTTTGTCTATTTTCAAATTGACATTCTATAAAGAGGCTTTCAAAAAGAAATTTTTCCATTTTCAATATACTTTGAAAATGTTTGAAGATGCTCAAAATTGGAATTCAGTTTTCATTTTTTGTTTCAGTCCCAGTTTTAATGATGGCAGAGCAGCCTGTCGAGCGTCGTCCACCCAAACCACTGCAAAAACAGACGGAATTCGAAGAGACAGAAGATGACAACAACAGTACTCATAGTCCTAGCTCTGATCAGTCGGATAATACCATCACTGCTGGTAAGTAAACAGCTTATATATATATATATATATATATATATATTATACATTTAAATAAAATAAGTGGAGCCATCTTGAATAAAGGGCCATATCACAAGTAAGAAGAGGGAAAAAAAAAAATTTTTTTTCAAGTATAATTATCGAATAAAACAATTAAGATATTTCGTTACGAATAAAAGTGGGAAAAAAAAAAAAACGACCCAAGGTACCTTTCGTCCGACACATTTTCAAGGGGGGAACGTCGGTGTAATATCGTTTTAAAATAATTTTTAAAAAAAAAGAAAAGATGGTTTTTACAGGGGGAAAGAGAGAGGAAAAAAAATTTTTTTTTATAAAGAACCATGGAGAGCAAAAGAAAAAAAAAAACAATAAAAAAAAGAAAAAGAAAGGCACAAATCACAGGAAAGGAATGAACTATCGCCAAAACCTTAGAAACAATCACGCAAAATGGATAAAATGATAATCGACATACTGCAGGCAAACGTTTTTTTTTTTTTTTTTTTTTTAGAGGTCTCTAAATAGATCTAATTTATGAGACAACTCCTTTTGCCTGCAGAGTAAGGGTTTTCGTCTGGTAACGCTCACGGCCTCCATTCAAATATATATATATATATATTAGATAAAATTACATAAACAATATTATAGCCTTACGTCAATCAACCAACATTTGGACGCGCACTACCGCATCTTGTCAATTCATCCTGCCTTTGACAAAATGCGGTAGCGCGCATCGAAACGTTGGTTGATTGATGTAAGGCCATAATATTGTTTATATAATTTTATAAATGCTCTACTTGGTATTGAGCACTCTTGAAAAAATTGGTTTTATATTCACTTTATTAACATATTTGAACTTGATCAATTTTTATATATATAAATTTTTTTTTTTTTTAATTTGTTTGTGCAAGGAGTGTAAGACAATGGAGACTGATGAGGACGGATGTGGACAAAGTATATTTGAATTATGAAGCTATCGAGGCTGTTCAGAAGTTTTGTTAGCTTGATGATACCATTGGAGCACAGGGTGGAGCAGGTGTTAGTGTGATTACGAAAATGGATGGAGTAAGTTCAACAAGCTTCTGCCATTACTAACCAGCAGAGTGTTACCATTGTCGCCCGAGGAAAGAATCTATCTGGCATGTGTGTGATAATGTATGGAAGTAAAACCTGGTCAGCAAGGGTTGAGGACATGCGTTGCATAGATAGAAATAATATGAGAATGATACAATGGATGTGTAATGTGAGTCCTAAAGATAGGTTTAGTTCTGATGACCTCAGAGGAAGATTAAATCTTGACAGTATTATAGAGAGATGTGTACAGACCAGGAGACTTCGATGCCGCGTTGAAAGAATTTGTAGTAGTGAAAGTTGAAAACGTGCACAAAAAAACCCTCAAAAGTCCGACTCTCCAATTGTATTAACAGTTTTTTAAAACACACGAATCTCGTCAACGGAATAACATAACACAAACGACGCCAATGCAATCTTTTCTCTTCTTGCTGAACACTCGACGTGGTCCCAACTCGTCACGTCAATTTTACCGTCCACTAATTTTTTATCTCAACGAGAATTCGCCAATGCAAAATATGAATGCGCCTTTGCATAAGTGAATTCTTGTTATTACACAAAAATAACACGATTCGATCTTGTAAGCGGAACGCTCTGGGTACTATCCCCGATGAACGACACACGGAGCAACCCTCACTCTTTTTCCCTGTAGAGCTGCTACAGAATTGATGAAAGTTCTTGGGTTAGTAGATGTAGAACAGTTGAGGTAATAGGGTCAATTCACAGGGGAAGGCCAAGGAGTACACTTGAGAGAAAGGGGAATTAATAAAGACCTGGTCAGCATAAAGGGCTTCTCCTAAAAATTCACTCAATGGTATTACTGGACAAATATTTAATATAATTAGATCCTTCCTAACCAAAAGAAAGATCCAGGTTTTCATCAATGGCCGTTCATCATGACATAAATGCTAGTGTACCCTATGGATCCATCCTTGGACTTCTGTTCCTGATTTTCGTAAACGACCTCCCTGATGTCATTGAGACTGAGATAGGTATATTTGCTGACGACACTTTCTACTTTTGTCATGTGGGCAAAACGGATGCACACATATCCGAGACAATGGCTGAATCCTTAGAAAATCACCTCCAGTCTGTAGTGGAATGGGGTCATAAATGGTTGGTAACATTTGATGCCGCAAAGACAAAGCTCCTTTCCTTCAATAACTGCAAGAAACCTCTTCAACCATTGATTGCCATGGCAAATAACACTCTACCTGAGAGTTCAACTCCTCAGTTTATCATTCACAGGTAACATGAATTGGAATAAATACATTGAAGGCATTGCCAAGGCTGCTGCAAAGAAGGTGGGCTCCCTCTACCGTGCTAGTAAACTTCTCACACCTAACATTATTCTATATCTCTACAAAGCCACCATTCGCCCATGAATAAAGTGTTGTTGCCACATCTGGGCTGATGCATCATCCATTGGGTATCCTAGTTTTCATGAAGGTCTTGCACTCCCTTTTTAACCCCTTTCATAAAGCTAAATTAAAAAATAAATATATAGCCCATATTACAACCACTAACGCATAGCAGCTGTGTTCCAAAATTCATAATGATCAGTGTAGTATCTTACATTTTAGAAACAACAACAATGTATCATAGTTACCTCCCTTACATTGTGTAATTATCTCCCTTTGTATATTTCTCATGCATATATAAACGAAAGCTGACGTAGATCACTCTCTTTGGGAGAAGGTCTCGGAAGCGTAAACATCAATCATGTCTCTCTCTCTTATTCATTCCACGTTCTCTGCTTCGTTTGTATGTATATGTATCTATTACGTCGCGAGCCGAATACTAATAGATTCACATAACAATTGACAAGCGAGAACACTATAATCAGTTAATTAGTTTAGGAGTGAATCCTCTACATATAAATATATAAACATATACACATACGTAACTATATAGTTTAGGAGTGAATCCTCTACATATAAATATATAAACATATACCTAACTTTATATAAATAGAGATTTTATATGAACACAAATAGCTTATGCATCTTGAATATACTTTTCCTAAACAGAAATGTTATCATGTTTGATAAAAATAAGTGTTATCTTTCTTGTTTAGGAACAGAGACTCCAGGGGTACAGTCTTCAGGGGAATCACCAAAATCCACATCCCCTGAAAATTGTAAATCATCTGTCCACATGGACCACGGTCAACAATCATCGGAACCAGTTCAGATAGTTATCAAAAGCACTCGCTATCCAGTAAGTAAACTTTTGTTTTTTCATTTGTTTAATTCTCTGTTCAATCAAAAAAGTTGAAAATGCGACAACCATATAATGCGACAACCATATAATGTGACAAAGAAATTCCACGGTGGCTTCCCGACCGTCTTCTCTTTCTGCATAGCCAGAAATGGTTGTATAAAAATTTATAATAAATGAATAATTTATATATATATATATATATATATATATATTTAAATGTTGAATTAAATTAAAGATAATTGAATTATCGTTTAATAATAATCTATCGTGATAATATAAAGCTCAATATATTGAATAGAGCAATCAATTCTAGAAATGAAAAATGAGAATAAAAACTTGTAAAGATACGATATTTATTAGAACATCAAAAGTTCAAAGCAAGGAGCTTCATATCCTTAATCTATATGTGTGTGTGTATATATATATATATATATATATATATATAAAAGGAGATTGTAGTTTGCTTGAAGCATTGCTGGTAAATATAAGTGCAGATTAGTCGTTCGAGGCTGTAGCAATGCGGTGTAGTTGCCGTAAGGTGAAAAAGTGAAAAGAAATAAACGAAGAGAGAGTACTGATGTTGTACTGATTTTCTGTAATAAATAAATATTTACGCTCTTAATTTTGAATGTCTCAATTAATCAAGCACTCTGCTCGGGTTTTTCTTACAATGTATCTTAGATGCAAAGATATATTAATAATGAAATCTGCAAAAAATGAAAAAGGACGACGAGCAACCGTTACCTTTTTGGGGAGAATTTCTTCATTTGGTTTTTCTGTGGCAGCCGCCTTGTAGCAAAGCATGTTCAGGGTTTGAATTAAAGTCTTTAGAAGTAGCGTCTTTCCACTACCGCTGGGTCTGCACATGATGGTGCTGCGTAAAAAAAGAAGAGAATTCGTAAAAAGACGGCGGTTAAACGCACAGAACATTTTTCGCATTTTATCGACATAAAAACACAACAACCTAAAATTAATAACATCACATATGAAACCAGTGGCAACATTTTAAAATGCTTAACGGAATGCGATTTTGTTGTGATGTCATCCAGCGTCGCTGAATTTAAATCGTCAACGACTTCCTGGAACAATGCGAAAAACGTTCTCTGCGCGTTTCTCTGCCGTCTTTTAAAAAATTCCCTTTTTCCAGTTTTTTTTGTTCATTTGCTTTTGACACCTGAGGATGATTCGACGAAGAATCGAAAACGTTTGTGAAACCTATGGGACATTTATTAATTTTTTTGATTTTAATACAAAAAAGACCATCAGAAAAATTGAAAAAATAAAAAAGGTATGATTAAACAGACGAATACTGTTATTTAAAACAATGTTTGCATAAATAAATAAATATATATATATATATATATATATATATATATATATGTACGCTTGAAGTTGAGTTGAGCACAGTTCTGAAGGAAAGAGTTCCCGAAATATATCATACAGAGTTTCCATCAGACCATCTTGATACAAGTATTACATAACATTGTAACATTGTGTAGGTAGACAGATATATGTGTGTTTGTGAAAAAAAATAAGTATATATATATATATATGTGTGTGTGTATTAAGGGTGAAACTATTTCATTTGTTCCACCATTATATGTCTTATTTGCCCCAACTTGTGTCTATCCGTCACACCTTTGCATTGTATTGCCTTCTAAATATCACATTTCTATATACAAGTAAACAATGCTTCAAGCAAACTACATAAACCTCTTATGTATATATATATATATATATATATATATATATATATATATATATATATGTGTGTGTGCGTGTTTGTTATACATTATTTAGTTCTAAAGTTTACCAAAAATCTGTTCTTGTTTCAGTTACTTCAAACAAAAACCAAATCTCTGCGTCGTAGTGCTGCATTATGCTGTGAAACCGATGAAGACGGATCTCCACCACCGGAAACGCGTCCAATACAGACAGATGTTTCGAGTGATGTATTATCACTGCCTCAAGTAAGTGTGCGACAATTTTTTTGCGTGTGACAGTTTATTATCCTCTACATCACCCGTGACCTATTCGGTCAGTATATGTTATATATATATATATATATATATATATATAGATAGAAAGATGAAAAGGAATTAGAAAAGTGACGGAGGCAGATCTTTTTTCAATTCAGTTGCTCAATGCCAGGTATATTCCGCAAAAAAGCAATTAATTTAATTAATTTTTTCCTTAAGCCATGCTTTTCAAAGATCAAAATCTTATCATCAGAGGAAATTGCTAGGATAGATATATGTATATATATATATATATATTAAAATAGGAGAGTTCATATTTTTTCTTTTAAACATCTTTTTTAAGAATTTAATAATAAATGAGGCGAGAGAAAAAAAAAATCTGTTCTGATTTTTATTTTTTTATTTTATTAATAAATATTGTATGTAAACGTGCTTTTATAGGCTTTTCGCCTCATTTATTATTAAATTCTTTAAAAAGATGTTTAAAAGAAAAAAATATGAACTCTCCAATTTTAATACAAGTCTCGCGGGCATGCGCGTTTCCTCATATTTGAAAAGTGAATGAACTGTTATAACAACAACACGTCTTTTTCCATTCATATGGCTGCTACAAACATACGGAACTATTACTACTTCTCATCACACTCTGAAGATGCTAGGTATCTAGCAAAATTATTAGCCAAAAGATCAAAGTAAAAAATGAACAATATAGAAGAAAAAAATCTGTTCTGATTTTTATTTTATTAATAAATATTGCATCTAAATGTGTTTTTATAGGCTTTTCGCCACATTTATTATTAAATATATATATATATATATATATATAGATTTAGATTTTTCACTTATAAAATAGATCATTCAGTGAAGACCGGGGTTGTTCCAATAAAAAACAAGCTCGATGATACTCGATTACAGAGTACAGAGCATTTATATGTGATTTTATGAAGGCTTACCAAATCATTCCTTTCAAGACACCAGTATTCCAGACATTTAATTTCCCTGATGATCTGCCAAGCAAGTAACTGCTTGGTAGTGAAACACGTGTAGGAAAAAACATTTAATTTGAATAAATAGTATTTGTAAGAAAAAATATCTTTAATGGTGATCATTGGTGTCTTGAAAGGAATGATTTGGTAAGCCTTCATAAAATCACATATATATATATATATATATATATATTAATCAATGAAACAGGCGGATGGAAAAAAAAAAAAGAAAATTGCTAAAGTTTTCCTTAAGGCCTTATCGTCTGACCCTCTAAGAGAAAACGTCAGAACAATAAATTAAAAACTAAGAAAATCGAATGAGATATGAAGGGAAAATTGTTTAAGTTGGAGAAAACGATTGAGAAAGGAAAAAAAACGGTAAATCTCAACGTTATGCTGGATTTGAATCATTAAAGATCTCCAACTGATGTTTCAAAATCTTTTGTCTACACAGGCTAGGTCGAGAATTGTTAATAACTAACACCTCAATAATACTGAGATGATAGTTCAACCTAGCACTGTATAAAACAGAAAACCACCCATCAGAATACTTGTCAGAACAACTATTTGTACCAACCAGGTGATTACCGATGGCAGATTCATGTGATTGCTTAAACGAATATCACGTGGTATGTGTTGGGCTATTCTCATTTCTAATCTTTGGGATGTCTTGCCAACGTAGTCAGCTCCACACTGACATAAGAATTTATAAACAACATAAAAGATTTCTTACAGATGTTTTCGATCTGTTTTAGTGATTTGTCTGGTGTGTTCCAACTCTGTTTAAGTTTATGATGTCATCCATTGTGCACGGAGACAAACCACAAATAAGATTTTGAGTTTTTCTGATTCAAATTTACCAGAATTCTTACTTTTCACAGGTATACCAAATACCAAATCTTTTTACAGATGACCATTTTAAAAAAAATTATATTGGATTTTCTTTTATTTGCAGCCGAGTAGTAGGAATAGGCTAGAAGAAGAAGGCTCTCAAAGCTCCGAGGCTGGTACCTCGTTGAGTTCTTCAAGAGGTCAGTTTTATTTCTTTTGATTTTTCCGATTTGATTTTTTACACAACTGCCGATTTAAATGTTCTTTTCTATTGAATACATATTCGATCGGCATGTCCTTTCCCCATCAGATGTGGGTTGCACGTTGGCACGAAGTGAACCTCTCTATCAAATTCCCATTATGCAAAAACTCACCAAGAAACAGTTTGGGTAAGAATTGAAGCAGGCTTTTACAGCTGGATGCCCTTCCAAACGCCAACTGTTAGATCAGAGGGTCTGTGTTTTTATCAAGACAATCTCTTAAGTAAATTATCAGCCAAAATCAAGATTCCTCAAATGACTTATTCAGTCATTTCGGTTTCCAGGCCCCTAACATTACTTGAAACAGCATTCATCCCGCCTCCACTCAGGAATTTGCACGGAATAAAGGGTTCGAAATTCTGCACAGATTCCCAAATTCGACAAGAAACACCTGAAGAAGGTCGGAGGTTACGTCAGCCAAAACGTTGTGAGAATAACACTCAAGATAAATAATCCAAATTATACAAAGTTAAATGTGTTCAAATCCAAATGATACAAAGTTAAATGTGTTCAAATCCAAATGATACAAAGTTAAATGTGTTGAAATCCAAATGATACAAAGTTAAATGTGTTGAAATCCAAATGATACAAAGTTAAATGTGTTCAAATCCAAATGATACAAAGTTAAATGTGTTGAAATCCAAATGATACAAAGTTAAATGTGTTCAAATCCAAATGATACAAAGTTAAATGTGTTGAAATCCAAATGATACAAAGTTAAATGTGTTGAAATCCAAATGATACAAAGTTAAATGTGTTGAAATCCAAATGATACAAAGTTAAATGTCTTCAAATCCAAATTATACAAAATTAAATGTCTTCAAATCCAAATGATACAAAGTTAAATGTGTTGAAATCCAAATGATACAAAGTTAAATGTGTTGAAATCCAAATGATACAAAGTTAAATGTGTTGAAATCCAAATGATACAAAGTTAAATGTGTTCAAATCCAAATGATACAAAGTTAAATGTGTTCAAATCCAAATGATACAAAGTTAAATGTCTTCAAATCCAAATTATACAAAGTTAAATGTGTTCAAATCCAAATGATACAAAGTTAAATGTCTTCAAATCCAAATGATACAAAGTTAAATGTCTTCAAATCCAAATTATACAAAGTTAAATGTCTTCAAATCCAAATGATACAAAGTTAAATGTCTTCAAATCCAAATGATACAAAGTTAACTTTTTCTTCTTTTTTTTTCCAGATTCCAGTGTTGATATACCATACACAGATTCAACTGGTATTGATCTGGAAGATTTTATTAAGAAAACTTTAAACAAAACGCCAAAAGATAGAAAAATATTACTTAAGTTAGAAACTGATTTAATAAAATTTGTCAAGGAACCTGAGTGAGTATATACTTTTATTTTTGTTTGATTTTTTTGTTAAATAAAATGGACAAATGCTTTATATTAGAATGTATTGCTTTTGTTCCCATACAATGAAAACACTACAATGTTGGTACTATGAAGGAACTATTTAAAGACATCAGAGTAGAAATCATAACCTCCTTTCTGAAAATGGTGGGTTTATACCCTAAATTCTTATATCTATAAGTTCAATAAACCGAACTTTCCTAGGAAAAAAAATTAAGCAATTGCAGAACTCAAGAAATATGCACATATAAAAGAAATTCATCCAAATCTGTATTTATTATTTATTACATTTAAAAAAAACTGTGACTGATGGACAAAATCTGTTTAGCTTAATCAAATATTTATTGAAATCAAAGGTCAACAATTCAAAAGTCGGCCATTTAAACCAGTTTTACAATTCTGAGCAAATCCTCATTTAATTAAAAGAATGAAAGTTTTGGAAACTTTTTACATCCAATAATTTAATAAATAGAAAAGATTAAAATGTTAGTTTTTAAAAATTTGTTTCAATTGATACTTTAATAATGAAACAATGCAATAATAATTAAATCTACATATTAAAATAATTAAAAATTACTTTGATCAAATTTTTCGGAATAAAATTCCTTCGTCAGAAATGACCAGAATTGAGTCATGTTTTTTTTTTTTTCTTCTGATGTTAAGTCTGCGTAATGGTCGGCGGTTATTAATTCAAATCCTGTGTTTGTGAATGCGATGTGTGTGGCATGCTGCGATATGAAGAAATATGTCGTTCACTTAGAAGCATTGATAAGTTTGAAATATTAAAATAATAAAAAAATTAGAAGTCTTTTCAATGCAAGATTTTTTTTAATTTTTTTTTTTTTTACTTTAATCTTGAATTTTTCGGAATAAAATTCCTCCTTTAGAGATGACCAGAATTGTGTAATGTACTTTTAAATTTAATTTTCAAAATCCTTTTTCCTTTTTTTTTTTTTTTTTCTGTTTTTCAATAAAAAAGAGCAAATGGCATAGTTTTAAAAAAAAAAGTGGAATAAAAAATAAAATAAAAATAAAAAAAAAAAGAAAGAAAAGTCTCCTGAGCAACACCGGGTGAATAAAATAAAGCTCGTTGAATATAAAAAAAATATCCTCTCAAATATCGTAACATTTAATTAATCTGAATACAAAAATAAACTTGCATTTAATTTATGTTTTTCACCATTTTATTTCAGACATCTTTTCCTAAAGTTTCCACCAATGTCTTCATACGATCGAATGCTCGTCCATCGGGTGGCGGCTTATTTTGGTTTGGATCATAACATCGATCAGACTGGAAGATGTGTCATAGTCAATAAGACATCCAGCACAAGATTGTAAGTCACATCATTTTTTTTTTTATTTCAAAGTGAACAATTGTTGCGTTGTAAGGTAGGTTGGGGGGGGGGGGGTAACAAGACTTTGGGGAGAACACCTGTGACAGTGACGTCACACGTAAAGCTGAAAAGGAGATGCTCTCTCGCTGCTTGTGAAATCGTAAGTTATTGGTATTAAAATTACTGGACCGATAACCTTTTAAGTTAATAGGGTTGTTTGAATAGCCGGTGGATCCATTCAGTGTAGAATGATTTGTGGAAGTAAAATGGAATAGTAGCTTTAAATCAAGTGAAGGTAAAATATAAAACGCGTGTGGAGTTAATGAATTTATTACTTGAACTGAAGAAAAAAAATATATTCCCGGTCATATCAAAGTCAGAAACTGATTCTAACGGTAAACTTACAGCTTACACATACATATGTATATACATGAACGTACATGCACATCACTATACGTATCAACATCACACACGACTGCTGCTAATACCTCAACTCAATCGCATACAGTCAGTGCTGCTGCTGCTAATACCTCAACTCAATCGCATACAGTCAGTGCTGCTGCTGCTAATACCTCAACTCAATCGCATACAGTCAGTGCTGCTGCTGCTTCCTTCTTCAAACAACACGCACACATGTACGTACATATGTTTGAATAACCTGTGGATCCATTTGATGTATAATAATTTCATCATCATCATCCGATTTATTTTTGAACAGGTCTTTGATTAGTCCTCTATTAGAGGGTGGGGGTTGTCTGTCAGTCTTGATCAAAGTCCTCCTCTCCAGGCTCGGCGGTCGCGAGGATCAAAGTTTGCCATCCCAAGGGCTGCACGGTCGCGTTTACACAGCTCATCCCAAGAGAGCTTTGGTCTTCCGACTTGATGCGATGCACATGTTTCTGACTCGGGAGATCCAGCTGGATCTTCGCTCGACATGGCAAAGCCATCTGTGGAAGTAAAATGGAATATGAGCTTAAGCAAAGAACTGTTTGTGTTTGGTTGAAGAGACGTTTGTTCTGACTGCAAGTCTGTCGTTTGATGGTGTATCAAGTAGCGATGTAATTTCTCAAAATGAAACATTGTTACTTGCTTTAAACTGGAGTTGTTTTGTTTTGAAGGGAAATTCTTTTGTTACAGTTGTGATCAAGGCCACATGATTGATATGCTTGACCGGTGTTGAAATCCAGCACCGAAGACATCAAGTAGACAATCACGGCCTGTTCAGTGAACACACACAAGTTCACAGCTGAAAAATAAGATTGTTACCTTTGACCTTGGAAAGGCAAATTACATGACTGATATGGTTGTTACCTTTGACCTTGGAAAGGCAAATTACATGACTGATATGGTTGTTACCTTTGACCATGGAAAGGCAAATTACATGATTGATATGGTTGTTACCTTTGACCTTGGAAAGGCAAATTACATGACTGATATGGTTGTTACCTTTGACCTTGGAAAGGCATATTACATGACTGATATGGTTGTTACCTTTGACCTTGGAAAGGCAAATTACATGACTGATATGGTTGTTACCTTTGACCATGGAAAGGCAAATTACATGATTGATATGGTTGTTACCTTTGACCTTGGAAAGGCAAATTACATGACTGATATGGTTGTTACCTTTGACCTTGGAAAGGCATATTACATGACTGATATGGTTGTTACCTTTGACCTTGGAAAGGCAAATTACATGACTGATATGGTTGTTACCTTTGACCTTGGAAAGGCAAATTACATGACTGATATGGAAACTGCAATGCAAATACTGCATCCAAGGCACACAAAACTTTTTAAAACAGTCAATCCACCTCTCTGGTGTCACTCGTCAAACGCAACATCCTACACCCAACATTCTGCATGAATGACTCCGTCCGAGCACCTATTATTCTTTAAATTTAATAATCACTAATGAATGGCTTCCTGACTTAAAATGCACCAAACATTGATGTTATTGGTTTTTTCCTTTCTCTTTGCAAAACTCAATCATGTTCTGCAAAGCCCAAAACAAAATTTTCTTTTGCAAAACTACCAAGCAAAAAAACCATGAATAAATATTTGAAGATATATAGAACTTGAAGCATAAAAACTTTCACCAAAATGACCGTATTCGGAATTAAATAACCTGAAAAAGGGGTGATATGCCGTAAAACAGATCAAATCGGTCTTTTGGCCGAGATCAAAGTGTAGTATCTGTTCTACACCCCTTAGATCGGTATCGTCTTGGCCTTCAGGCCTTGATTCTGCCGTTCTTAGGGTTTGTTCTGTGGAGGTCAACTCTCCCAGGCTTTTCAATCCCATTTTCCGACCTTGTGTCACATCTTACCGCTGTGGGAGGGAGATTAAAAGAAACTTTTTTTTTAAATAAATAAATATTTTAAGATATATAGAACTTGAAACATAAACACTTTTACTAAAATGACCGGATTGGCATTAACTAACCCGAAAATGGTTGATATGCCGTAAAAACGAAACAACTAACAAATGCATGCAAAATTATCGTTAAAACTTCATACTTTTACTTATATCTTGTTTAAGATCAATATCTAAATAAATTTCTTGTATTAACGGTGAAGTCAAAACACCGTATTTCAAGTAAATGCAATTTTACTCAAGAGACGCGCCCTGTCTTTTTATATACTATCAGCTGTAATTTGCATATTGCTTTCGCAAAAGGACATTTTATTAATTAACTATTGTTTTTTTTAATTCAATGATTGTTTTGATTTTAATATAACAAATAGTTCTATTTAGGAATATGGTTTTATTTCGTGGACAAATGTTTAGCATTTGTGATCAAATGTTCCTTTCCGGCCTTTTCTTTAGGAGGACTGACATGATTTTCAACAAGTTGCGACCCATTTCTAAATTGTAAGTGAAAAACAAAGCCTCCCCACCCACACACACACCAGACAAATTGATTTCTTCTATCCTTCCCTTTTTTTACGATTATATTTAAAAGATAAATAAATTTGCATAAAAATTACAAAAGAATGTTAATGTTTATCTATATAAATGCGAAAGTTTTTGTTTCGTGTTTACAACAACATTATCAGTGAAATGTTTATTATTTAATTTCTTTGGTACTCTTATAGCTGACGCACCATGTTTCCGTGACTTTGCGTCGTCAACGTTCGGGCAAGTCTCGGAAGCGCCCGAGAGTCGACAAAACCATTAACCAAGAAACATTTGCTTATAAACAGTTTTTTTTAATTAAACTAAGAAAACAAAACAAACAAAAATTTGCTTAAAAACAGTTGTTGCGGTGTTTATGTTCACTAAAAAAAAATTTGCTTAAAAACAGTTGTTGCGGTGTTTATGTTCACTAAAAAAAAATTTGCTTAAAAACAGTTGTTGCGGTGTTTATGTTCACTAAAAAAAAATTTGCTTAAAAACAGTTGTTGCGGTGTTTATGTTAACTAAAAAAAAATTTGCTTAAAAACAGTTGTTGCGGTGTTTATGTTAACTAAAAAAAAAATTTGCTTAAAAACAGTTGTTGCAGTGTTTATGTTCACTAAAAAAAAATTTGCTTAAAAACAGTTGTTGCGGTGTTTATGTTAACTAAAAAAAAAAATTTTTTTTAAACAGTTGTTGCGGTGTTTATGTTAATTAAAAAAAAAATTTGCTTAAAAACAGTTGTTGCAGTGTTTATGTTAACTAAAAAAAAATTTGCTTAAAAACAGTTGTTGCGGTGTTTATGTTAACTAAAAAAAAAATTTGCTTAAAAACAGTTGTTGCGGTGTTTATGTTAACTAAAAAAAAATTTGCTTAAAAACAGTTGTTGCGGTGTTTATGTTAACTAAAAAAAAATTTTAAAAAACAATAACATTTGCTTAACAAATCAAACAAAATCATCATTTGAAACTTCCCGGTGCCCAAACAAAATAACATTTTAGTTAAAAACATTTGATTAACAATGGTTCCTTTGACAAAAAAACGAACAAAAAAAGCCATCTAATTACTAACAGTCGTTTAGCTATGGTTTGTTCGTTCTTTATTTTTATATATGTATTTTAGTTTGATTTTTTTCGTCGTAATTTCTCGGCTGCCAATCTTCAATCTAGCGTTTGACAGTTTTCGCCTCGTCAACTCTCGGCCGTTTCCGTAACCTGCCCAAACGTTGACGACGCAAAGTCATGGTGCGTCATCTATAAGAGTACCAATTTTTTGTTTCAAGTAGCAAAATTACGAAGCAATAGTTAGCTGGCGAAGCCAGCTAATTTTCTTAATAAAATAATTTTATTAATAAAATAATTTTATTAATAAAATAATTTTCTTAATAAAATAATTTTATTAATAAAATAATTTTTTTAATAAAATAATTTTTTTAATAAAATAATTTTATTAATAAAATAATTTTATTAATAAAATAATTTTATTAATAAAATAATTTTATTAATAAAATAATTTTCTTAATAAAATAATTTTATTAATAAAATAATTTTTTTAATAAAATAATTTTTTTAATAAAATAATTTTATTAATAAAATAATTTTATTAATAAAATAATTTTATTAATAAAATAATTTTATTAATAAAATAAATGTTTCTTGAAATTAAATTCTTCCCAAAAAAATTTTTTTATCTTTAATTTTTTTTTTAACTGGATTATTTACCTTTTACTTAGATAATTTCAACTGTTTTTTTTTTGTTTTTTTTTTAATCTTTTTCCGCAGTTTTTATTTCAAGAAAAACGAAAAGTTAAAAGTGTATAATACATAATTTCTTTTTCTTGTTTTGTAGACCCGAGTTTAGTTTTCATGAGCATATACAAGATGTCGATACTCAAGTTGGGAAAAAACAAATCTTGAAGAGAAATGGCAGTTTGGAAGAAGTAAAATACATTTTTTTCTTTCTTTTATTCAATTTGAAAGAGAAAATTAGTTGATGAGAAACGTTATTAGCAACAAATAATTTTTGTTTTCATTCTGTACAAAGAATACAGATAAAATGTTGAATTTTTATTAAAACTTTACTAGCAAAAATTATGCTTCTCCCCCCCCCCCCTCTTTTTTCTAGTATATAACATACTTCCACCGTGCGGACAAGTTAGTTGCGGGGGAAACTTGGTCTTGCAGACCTCGATCCCATCTTCGGGGAGAGAAAACTCCGCTGTTATGGCCACGTGGACAGATCCAGCAGTGTAATCAACTGTGCACTAAACTTACAAGTTTCTAGTAAGCACGGAGTTGGTCGGCCAAAGTTGTCATGGAGGGAGATGACAGAGAGAGACCGCAAAGACTGGAGGCTCTTAAACGCTGACCTTCGGAATTTACAAAAGTGGAGATCTGCGGTGAGGATTGCCATGCGTGCAACTAGCCAGCTGTCGGGGGGGGGGGTACATTGCCCCAGTCCTGCACGATAATCAAAAGACTGATTAAAAAGAAGATATGACAAATGAAGAAGATTCTACTATTTTAATGTGCAATGTACAAAAAAAACAAATGTTTTTTTGTTTTTTTTCTTCATTTGGACTTAAACGTTTCTATTTTTAACTTTAAAACTGACTGAAAGTTTTAATGAAAATTCAACATTTAAGCTGTACTCTTTAAATAGATGAAGCTGGAAAAAAATCAACTTATCAAAATCGGAACCAGGTGCTTCTGCCGTTTCACCATGACATTAAAATATTCAAAGAAATGCATAAACTTTCTTATCTACTTACGTGTTAGCTGAAGATAAGATTGTACAGAAAAAATTATGCAAATTCATCTAGTATTTGTTTAAGTATAAGAAAAAGAAGAAAAAAAAACGATTTTACATATTGTTAGACATTTTGTAACAAGGGAGATAACTTTAAAAAAATGTTATTACCAATTTAGAGGAAAACCAAAATGTCCAAAAAATATGAGTCCCTTGGCGACCCAGGATAAAATCGGGTGATTGAAACATATACAAGATGGTGACTACTGATAAAAATCGTTTTTTTTTTTTTTAATAAAATATTGGATGAATTTACATAATTTTTGGCGTACAGTCTTCTGTTAAGCTACCACGTAAGTACATAACAAAGTTTATAGATTTCTTTAGCTATTTTTTTTTATACATGTCATGGTGAAACAGCAGAAGCACCCAGAACCAAATCAAGGCAGCAGACCTTGCACACACACACACACACACACAAAAAAAAAAATGCTCAATATACTTTCAGATAGAGCTTGATAATAATTATTTATAAACTATCCTTTTATTCCACATTTTTTATTAATAAAAATTTCACATATATATATATATATATATATATATATATATATATATATATATATATATATATATATATGAACATTGACAAGATGGCACTCAGTGACGTCATGCCGCATGCATTTGAAAAAAAAAAATCCTGAATTTTCTCACGGTTCGCTTTACTATTCGATTTTAATTTATATTCAAATGAAAAGAGACGTTAAGGATTTATTAATGCACTTCTGACAAGCGGAAACCCTGTGAAAGTGCAGTAAATTGTTACGTTAAGCCATGTTTATTATTATTATTATTATATATATGGTAGTATGAAAATATACTTATGGCAAGTAAGCTACACAGAAAACGTTTGTCTCATGCCCGAGTGGGAAATCATCAGCCAATTAGTTGCCTGATAATTTCCCCCGGGAATTAAACATAAATGTTTCTGTGTAGCTTACTTGCCATAAGTATATTTTCATACTACTACTACTACTAAGCTCTACTCATGTATTGAGTAAATACTGAAAATATATATATATACATACATCATATATTATTTTATGATATTATATGTGTATATACATGAAATAGTAAAAAAAAAATATGTATTATATTATTACATGTATATATATTTTTTTTTGTTTTCATTTTATTTCGGTAAGTTCTTAGTAATCAAAGGCCCCCTTTCTGGGGCTAACACTTTATTTCTATATGAGATACATATAAATCCGAGTGTCCAATCAAAGTTCACCTCCACCTTTCAAACGTTGAGTCAGTAAAGCAGTAAATTGGCCACTTAATTATGTCATAGTTCATCATTATTGTGGTCTTTTCCGAATGTTACTGAATTCCAGGACAAGAATTCATCTGGTCTGGTGGAGTATTCAGCGAAGTGCTGCTACTTAAGGCAACATCACTAGGAGAAGGTGCACCATTCTTTGTATAGCCGTGTCGAGGGGATCGTATTTGGGCTTCGAATTATTTGTTATTTTGAATATTTGGTCAGGATTTACTTGTAGGGTGAAGTATCCTCATGTCAGGTTTAAAACAATGTGTACTTATTTATTTTTGTTACTAAATTGTTATAAAATAATTGATTAAGAAATTACAATTAAAATACTAAGCTATTTTGTTATATTTTCATTAAAAAAAAAACATATGTTGCTGTTTCACAAAATACAAAAAGAAATTTCAAAACTTTGTTTATATCAATAAAAAGAAGACATTTCAACATATTTGATTAATAAAAAAAATTTGTTATCAAAGATTTGATATTATTAAAACAAAAAAAAAATCAAAACATATTTGATAATTTGTTTTGCTAACAACTTATTTTATTATGATAAAAATATAATTCTAAATTTTCCGTTGTTTTTTGAACAGGTGACAAAATCATATTTTTGTATTTATCTCAAACACTTACATTATTAATAAAAACAGATGTGATTGTTTTCTTATAAGTGGTTGCTATTACGATATCGTTTTGTTGTTATTAGATGAAATTTGGTACCGTTCTAATACCAGAACATCAATAATGTATCTGTGAAAAGTCTCAAATATTTATGAATTAAAAAAAAAAAAAAATTTTTTTTTAATTATCATTTCTGATCATCCATATTTGATATGAAGTAACATTTCCTGCAGGGTAAACTGGAAGTCAGCACGGCAGTGTCATCTTCTGGATCGCCAAAGACTCACATATGTAATGCCACGTTTTAGTTATAAGATGCAGTTTGTCTTAAGGTGGCTGGTAATAAGAGAAGTCATGTCAATGGAAAAAAGTAACTTGACAGTAGTTTCATTTTTTTCATCAAACTTGAGATTTCAGTTTGTCTTCATGAGTTAACGTTTTCTAGAGGGATCTTATTTGAGCTTCGAATACTATGTTATTTTGAGTATTTGGTCAGGGTTAACGTGTAGAGTAAAGTATCCTCATGTCAGATTGTCTTGACAAACCCTTGTATAGAGAAACTCGAGGATGGTGTCTAGTAGGTAATTCAAACTCTCCTCTGTGTGTGTGTGTTTCAGTATTACACACATTTGTCAGATTGGACTTCACTTAACGAATCGAGTGTACGCGTTTTGACACAGGCTCACTGCCTCTCAATTGCTCCAACAAGAAACCTAAAGATATGAAAGTCCAATAATCCAAATTTCTGTAATACTGAAAGGCCAGATGTCAGGTTGACAAAGTTCTATGAGAGTCAGGCCTGGATGTTTCGGCTGGTATGACCAGGTGTTGAGTTTTGCTGCCACACGTACGGTCTACCTGCTCGATCCATGGTTTTACGTGAGGCCCTCAAAGAAGAAGTGGGGTCGCATGACATCACCTTCGCTCTTGACAACAACAATGTTCTTCTGTGACACCAGGTGTTGAGTTTTGCTGCCACACGTACGGTCTACCTGCTCGATCCATGGTTTTACGTGAGGCCCTCAAAGAAGAAGTGGGGTCGCATGACATCACCTTCGCTCTTGACAACAACAATGTTCTTCTGTGACACCAGGTGTTGAGTTTTGCTGCCACACGTACGGTCTACCTGCTCGATCCATGGTTTTACGTGAGGCCCTCAAAGAAGAAGTGGGGTCGCATGACATCACCTTCGCTCTTGACAACAACAATGTTCTTCTGTGACACCAGGTGTTGAGTTTTGCTGCCACACGTACGGTCTACCTGCTCGATCCATGGTTTTACGTGAGGCCCTCAAAGAAGAAGTGGGGTCGCATGACATCACCTTCGCTCTTGACAACAACAATGTTCTTCTGTGACACCAGGTGTTGAGTTTTGCTGCCACACGTACGGTCTACCTGCTCGATCCATGGTTTTACGTGAGGCCCTCAAAGAAGAAGTGGGGTCGCATGACATCACCTTCGCTCTTGACAACAACAATGTTCTTCTGTGACACCAGGTGTTGAGTTTTGCTGCCACACGTACGGTCTACCTGCTCGATCCATGGTTTTACGTGAGGCCCTCAAAGGAGAAGTGGGGTCGCATGACATCACCTTCGCTCTTGACAACAACAATGTTCTTCTGTGACACCGGGCGTCATGGTTACAGTTCTAAATGACAGTCTTCTGGAGGTTGAAGGTTCAATCCTTACTACAGGCAATAATAGCTAAGAATAACATAATAATTAACACTTCTACTTGGTCATGGCTGAAGGAACAAGAACAATCTACCTCTGTGTTGATTAAATAAAGGGTTCAGTTTGAAATTCCATATATAGGTTCGTGAGTTCAACATAACGATTCACCGGTTCGAAAAGATGCGCCTAAAGGTCAGAGGTTACATCGGCCAAAACGTTGTGAAAATAACAACCAAGATGAGAATAGTAGTCCGAATAATCCAAATACAAATTATCAATCCTCATCTCAAAAATTCCGAAGCATAAGTTTATCCAGTTCTTGTTGAATATTGCATGGAGTATTGTTGCCACGTCGGGACCGGTGCATCATCCACCAGTCTCAACTCTTAGACAAGGTCCAAAAAAGAGTCGCCAACTTAATAGGTCCCTCACTATCCACCAAGCTCCAGCCCCTGTCCCATCGCCGCAATGTTGCATCCTTGTGCCTGTTTTACAAGTACTTCAATGGATTGTGCTCAAATGCACTTGCTGCTCTAGCGCCCCCTCGACGTAAATACACTAGACCAACCAGAAAATCAACTAAGTCCCATCCATTCACTGTGGAGGTCCCTAGATGCCGGAAAGCCTTCTACTCCAATAGCTTCTTTCCTCGTACTGCCGGTCTCTGGAACTTCCGCTCTGCTCCCTGTTTTCCTGGCATGCAGAGGTTTAAAACTAATGTAAACAGACATCTCACTGCACAGCTTCCAACTTCGAATTACCCCCAAAACTTACACCTTAATTCTCAGTAGCCCCTTACGTCTACAGTGGCAGCCTGCCTTGTTTGGGGTGAACTATGATTTTTTTTTTTTTTTTTTTTATCAGTGTTAGATTAAAAAATAAATAAAACTTGCCGAGCTAACAATGTACATCTATTACGTTTTTGTCTCCTATTATTAAATGCATTCAATTAATAGGGACTCTTCAATCCTATAAATTTCTACTTAAGCTCATAAAATCTTTTCTCATTTGTTTACATGTTTTTTTTTTGGTTTTTATACATTTTTTGTTGTACATTTTTTCTTTTTTTGTACATTTTTTCTTTTTTTGTACATTTTTTCTTTTTTTGTACATTTTTTTCTTTTTTTGTACATTTTTTCTTTTTTTGTACATTTTTTCTTTTTTGTACATTTCTTTTTTGTACATTTTTTCTTTTTTGTACATTTTTTCTTTTTTTGTACATTTTTTTTCTTTTTTTGTACATTTTTTTTCTTTTTTTGTACATTTTTTTTAAATAAGTTAATTTCATAAATTTACTTTATGCAAATAATGTCTTGTCAGCATTTTTGTGTCATTCTATTTTTATTTGTTTTTTGTTTTTTTTAATTTTATTTGTTTTCATCTTTAACTTTTGTTGCCAATGGCACAATTTTTTCATCTTGGAAGACATTGAACTCGGCTTCATTTTATTAAAGATCCTTCTTGTAGGGATCTGCAAGCTTTCCTTAATATTTAAAAAAATTATTTACAAAATCGATTATTTAAAAGTCAGACAGTAGAAAAATATAAATTTTTAGAAATAAAAAATGGGGTGGAAATTTAGATACTTTAGATTTTTGTGAAATTTTTATAGGTATTCGACATCAAAATTCAGTATTTAAAAAAGTTTTTAGGAGGCATAATATAGGCACAACCTCCATTTGAAAATTCAAATATTTCAGATTTGCATTAAATTTGATCTACAGTAGACATCAATTAAGGAAGATTCCCTGAATTTCGATTTTTTTTTATCTTGACATTCCGTAAGCTTAAGCCTTTAGACATTTTCTAGAATGAAAATCATCTAATGGATTTTGATCAAAATTGGAATAAGGATTCTAGACATAAAGTTTAGTAGCATTATATCTTGATTTTAATCTTTGTAAGGGGGTCATAAAAATAGTGCAAAACTGTTGAGGAATTAATGTTCCTTGTCCTGGGATTGGTATTCTTCTAGTTTTATATATATTTAAGAAGATTAAGGCATTTTTAACAAGAGCCAACAAAACAAAAAAAAAGCAAATATGCACAAATAAATATTACCAAAGGCAAGATAAGTTACTCTTTTACCTACCTGGATAAGTTTTTTAACTTATTTTAAAGCGTTTTTTTTTGTTGTTCAAAACAAATCGAGTGTCGAAAAACGAAATGGTCGCCCATAAGCCGTGAAAATCACTCTGAAATCGAAAATTAAACAAAATACTGGTAGAAACACATCCAGTAAATGTCACCAATCATGCAAAAATGTAATGGTCTACCAATATTTTGTTTAATTTTCAATTTTTGAGCGATTTTCAAAGCTTCTCGAGCAGGGCTTGTAGGCGACCATTTTGTTTTTCATTCTAACTAAACAGTCGATACTCGGTTTGTTTTGAACAAAAAAAAACGCTTTAAAATAAGTTAAAGCACAAAAAAACTTATCCAGGAAGGTAGAAGAGTAACTTATCTTGCCTTTGGTGACATTTATTTGTGCATATATATATTTTTTTTTCACCCCTTTTTTTGTTTTGTTGGCTCTTGTTAAAAATGCCCGAAGATTAGATACATTAACTTTTGGTAGAATTAAAGTGAACTTCACTTAAATAACCTTTGCGAAAAAATAAGACTTGTTTTATTATTAAAAATATAATTAATTTATTTTAAATTATGATTAATTTATTTTAAATTATGATTAATTTATTTTAAATATGCATTAATATCTATTCTTAGTGTGATTTTGTTAATACTTTCAATCCAAACGAATAAGCTGACTTATTCAAACCACAAATGCTTGCATATATTTTTAAGTTGCACTAACAGCCAATCGAATCACTCGATTTCCTTAGCACTCCTAACCCTAACCCTAACCTTAGCACTTCCTTCAATAAAATATCCAACTTAGGGTTTCTATTCTACTTTTCTTATAGAATCTAAATATATTTTCAGACTCACACTATGGAGAAACCTCATCTGTCAAGAAGTTCGAGAACTAAATCTTTAGAAGAAAGATTACAGGAATACAATGAGACACGAGCACGGATATTTAAAGTAAATATGTTTAACATCTTTGAAAATAATTTACGACCTTCTTCGATATAAACTTTAAATAATCTTAGCTAAAAAAAAAAAAATGGGTTAATTTTCGTAAAAATGTCTGCGAAGAAGATCTTCCTTTCAATTAATGTTCAGCGGAGGAGTTACGTTAGAATGTTGTTCGGGGTAAGATGTTGAACTGCATAAATTGGGTGAGGCCCCAATTTGAGAGATTTGGGTGGAATCACCTTTTAGTTACAATTTTTTTTTGTTATGGAAATGCTCCAGACAAGGCATGAAGCCACTTGATGTAAGGAGGTAAAAAAAAATTTTTTTTAAACTACTTCATGGTCAAAAACTAGCCAACGATAAGTGTTATATGAATAGATTCTGACTCAGAAAACAGCCATTCTCCCCCCTTTGTCAGAAACATCACTCATAGAATGTGAATACTAAAGGAAGCGAGAGTTACGAGGCTGACGAAAGTAAACCCAAGTTAGTCACTTTCTACTCTCCTTTCCATTACTGCCAGGTCCACTCTGATCGAGAATAGTAGTACCCCTATGGATTAAAGAGGTTCAGTTCTTGGCATGACATGAAACTGCATCCGGTGATGAGGCCCCAATTTGAGAGCTGGGAGAGGCGGGCACTCTTCAGTCGTCATTAGTCTTAGGTCCATTCTCACTCAGAGTGATAGTACCTGTCCTGGGTACGATACAAAACTGCATCTGGTGATATCTGCATAAATGTACATCATAAATAACTTTCTTTTTTTTCTTTTTTTTTAACAAATAATAAAATTTATATCAAAATATTAATTAATAAATTCCTCATTTGTCACTTGGACATTGTTTAGTTCAGTAGCAAGAAATCTTGATATATAATCGTATCACAGTCAATAGTTTTCTTCGAATGTCCGGCTGGCTTGGCAGGCCAAGAACAAACTTCTTCTTAATCCAGTTTTTAGTATTTCGAATGCTGCGAATGTCCTGGACTCCGAGGTAGGCAACTTCTGGTTCTACCAGATCAAGATGTCTGAAGATACCAGCTTCCTGACTAAAAATGCACCAAACATTGATGTTATTGGGTTTTTTTTCCTTTCCCTTTGTAAAACGCAATCATGTTCTGCAAAGCCAAAAACAAAACCATTTTTTTTTTACAAAACAACCAAATTAAACCAAACACCATGAATAAATATTTGAACATATAAAGAACTTGAAGTATAAAAACTTTTACCAAAATGACCGGATTCGGCATGAAATAATCTGAAAAGGGTTGATATGCCGTAAAACAAAACAACCAAACCAAACACCATGAATAAATATTTGAAGATATAAAGAACTTGAAGTATAAAAATTTTTACCAAAATGACCGTATTCGGCATTAAATAACCCGAAAAGGGTTGATATGCCATAAAACAAAAAAAAAAAACCAAACTGAGGTAGTCAACACCAGGTAACGTATCAAACCTGCTGTCCGTGCAGTCCGGTTCAAGAAATTCACATCAGTCAGGTTGCATACAGTCATATTGCTTCTTATGCACTCAAACCATGTCTTCCTCATTCTACCAGGCTCCCTAGTGCATGGGATATGCAAACGCGTTATAAAGTCGATGCAAGACATGGCACGCTCGACATAGCTGAACCACCTGAGACGCCGAGCGTGTAAGTCATCCGTAATCTCCCCAAGTTTTTGATAAAGCCGAATTGATGGGATCTATTTTCCAGTTTGCAGCTGCTGCACATCCATCTGATCACGGCATGATCATTACGCCAAAGCCGTTGCAGATCAGAAGTGTTTGAGGCCCGTGTCTCATCGCCGTGCAAGATGGCAGACTGAACAGAGGTTGAAAATACTTTGCTCCTATTTAAAGCAAACGCTGTGAATAAATATTTGAAGAGTAACGTTTACCGAAATAACATTAATTAACCTGAAACTTGAAAAGGGTTGATATGCCATAAGACAAAACAATGAAGGCAAACATCATGAATAAATATTTTATAGATATTAACAACTGAAAACAAAACTTTTTAACAAAATACGCGGATTCAGCATTAAATAACCTGAAAATGGTTGATATGCCATAAAACAAAACAGATACCTAAAAAAATTTAATTTAAAAAAAATTTTTTAAGTTTTTGCTTACAAAAAAAAAACACATTTACCTTTAAAAACTTGTAATAAACTGACAAACGAATAAAAATAATATTTTATTTCAGAATATTTAAGGATTGATTATTTAGGTTACTTAGACTCTATTTTCACATTTCAGCCGATGTAACCTCTGACCTTCTTTAGGTGTATCTCTTCAGAACTTGGGAACCTGTATAGAATTTTTAACTGAACTTTTTTATTTAATCTGCATGGGTAGATTGTTCTCATTTTATCAACCATGTTAGCCAATTCACACTTCTGCCTGGTCATGGCTGATGGAACGAGAACAATCTATCCCCGTCGGTTCAAAATTTCGTCCAGGTTCCAGAGATCAACTAGAAGGTTCATAAGTTCAAAAAAAAATGCTAGATTCCTTGACTCCATTATAAAAAGGAGAGTTGTCCGTGTGTATGTCCAGAGAAAGAAATGTCCATGGGTGGAGGAGAAAGACAGGGTTGGGGAAAGGATGAGGAAAATGGGGGAAAGAGAGAAAGATAGACGGATAGAGAGAGAGGTTCTAATAGAAATATGTTACACTTTTGTGCCGGGTAGCCCTGCTAGTCACTTATCACAGCCAAAATGATACGGGTTAATAGGATGGATGGATTTTCAGTTGAATGATGACGAATATTATGAGAGGATTGAAAATGATGAATGGAATGAACACAATTTGATTACTCATGAGGACAATTTATAACCAAGTATTTATTGATATTAGATTTAAAAACAGTCGTGTTGTAATATGCAGGAAAGCAGTCCTGTAGTAATGTGTTTCGCAGTTGGAAGGAAACTCTGTTCATGGAAATTCTGCCTGAACTAGGCACACGGAGGAAGAAAAAGTTTTTACTAATGAGTCACCACTTATCAAGGCCAAAAGCCACTCGAGGATAAGGGTTAATGTGATGGATGGATTGAAGAATATTATGAGAGGATTGAAAATGATTAATTGAAAGAATAAAGTTTGATTACTTATGGGGAAAGTTTATGACTAAGTATTGACATTGGATTTACGGATGGTCATGTTGTAGTCTGCAGGAAAGCAGTCCCGTGGTAATGTGCTCCACAGTTGAGAAGTTCTTGAAAAGAACAATGTTAACGGAAATTCTGCCTGACGCTAGACCCATGGAGTGGCAAGAAAAAGTGCACGGGATGGAATTAATTAAACAGAAAATTAGTCGTAAAATGAATCTGAATGATTCCGATGTTGTGTTGTTGCTGTTAATTTTTTAACGGTGCTCCTCTAATTAATGTTAGCCGGACGATCTTCCTCAGCAGCAATTCAAAAAAAAATGAACCCCATTTTGTCAGCTACACGATGACCCCCCCCCCCCCCCAAAAAAAATGGCACTCATGGAATCATTAATAAAATTTACAATCCTTTCTGCAATCCAATCATATTTGGTACAAATAAACTTCAATCTATGCCTGACCTGTTCACCAAGTGACATTCGTGAATGTCCATTGATATGTGAAGACACTTCAGTGATTGTCTCATCAGTAGAAAGTGGACTTCACACTCACCAGACCTTAACGCCCCTCCCAATTTTATCTGTGAGGTTCTTTCCAGACCATTCCTGAATTTAAGAAGACCATCGCAGGCAAACTCTGGGGCATTGCAAAGAGAGGTGTGTGTCGGTTATTGACAATTTTGCACATTGTATCCAGGTGTGCTTATCATTGAGCGGTGATAAAACAAAGACTGTTGAAGATTCATTACTGATACTTGGTGGACAAGTCAGACATAGATGAAAGTTTGTGTGTACCAAATATGGTTGGATTGCAAAAAGAATTGTGAATTTTATTAACAGTTACATGGGTGGCTTTTTTTTTTTTTAGGGTGGGAGGTCACTTTGTATTTAAAAATTATGTACCCATTGATATTTATTGAAACAATTTTAAAAATATTTTCAAAGATGAACATGAAATTGTAGGCAGCATTTTCACCATTCTTGTAATTCCAAACATCTTTAAAAATATTTTTTATTACCTTTTCAAATTAGAGCATGATTTCAATTTTGCTTTTGTTTGCATAAATTTTTTTTTTTTTTTTCAATAAATAGCAGACATAATCTAATAATGATACAATGTCAGCTCCCTGCCGTTTTTTTTTTTTTAAATGTTATATTCATAATTATTATCGATTAAAAAAAAAAAAAATATATCTATAAATAATATAGATATCGCTGAACAGCAACCTTACTAATTTATATCTTTTTGTATTATCATTAGGTATCTTCCCATCCACCCACCCCTCGTTCATAAATGATTGTTTATAAAAAGAATTGAATAAGAACTCATGTAGAGTAATCATTAAATATTTCGTATTACAATTTGTTTCTTTTTAGTCGCCACAAGCGTCAATGGATGATCCTCAGCTGAATATTATGTAAGTTTATTTGATTTGACTTTTTATCAAAATTTAACTCCAATATTTTTGCATTTCACAAATAGATTTTTGAGTTAAATGAATGTAATTTGCAATTAAACAAAATTCGTTTATATGAGTATAAGTTTTTTTTATTTGACATTTTTAAAAGCAATTAATATTTGAATTAACATTTTGTAAAGAAATTCATATAAGAATTAATTTTTTCTGAAGCAGTTTATATTAAAATTGATTTTTTTAAAGTAATTCCTATTAGAATTGACTTTGGTGAAGCAATTTATATTTAAATTGATGTTTTGTAAAAGAATTCATACTAGAATTGACATTTTTTTAAACAATTCATACTAGAATTGACATTTTTTTAAACAATTCATACTAGAATTGACATTTTTTTAAACAATTCATACTAGAATTGACATTTTTAAAAGCAATTAATATTTGAATTGACATCTTTAGAAGCAATTAATATTTGAATTGACATCTTTAGAAGCAATTAATATTTGAATTGACATTTTTAGAAGCAATTAATATTTGAATTGACATTTTTTAAAAGCAATTAATATTTGAATTGACATTTTTAAAAGCAATTAATATTTGAATTGACATTTTTAAAAGCAATTAATATTTGAATTGACATTTTTTAAAAGCAATTAATATTTGAATTGACATTTTTAAAAGCAATTAATATTTGAATTGACATTTTTTAAAAGCAATTAATATTTGAATTGACATTTTTTTAAAGCAATTAATATTTGAATTGACATTTTTTAAAAGCAATTAATATTTGAATTGACATTTTTTAAAAGCAATTAATATTTGAATTGACATTTTTAAAAGCAATTAATATTGGAATTGACATGTTTAAAAGCAATTAATATTTGAATTGACATTGGGGAGGGGGGGTCTTATTTAGATTTTACTCCTAGCATGTCGGAGGTATAATAATTGTGGGTAAATCTTTATTTTCATAATTTGCTGTATTAATTTCAGGAGGAAACTTTCTCGACCTGCGAGCTTAGGAGGAAGCAAAGAAGATCTTGGCTCTCGTCCCTGGAGTAGCACCGATTCGTCAAGTGGTTATGGCACTGACAGTTCGGTAAAATCAAGAGTTCCTGTTACGAAAGCTGGAAGTTTTGGCGGTTTTTCAAATTCTCATAGTGTTAAAACTGGAATATTTCGTGGTAACAGTTTGTCAAAAACAGGTTGGTTGGTTTTGTTGATTTTTGATTGCGAATTATATCTATATAGACTTTATCTATAATATATCTATATAGAATGCTAAAACTCTGTATTATATCGAATACTAAAACTCTGAAAATCTTACTTGCTTGCACATTGAATGTTTTAGATGATGGGAGGAAAGGTGAATGAAACAAGAAGTGGTGGGAGGAGGGCAATAGAGGAGTAGTAGTAACAGCAAAATCATAAAGGAGTGTACGAGGATAAGATAAATAAATGACATAAATAAAGAAACAACTAAAGACTAAAGTAGTAACTACTTTAGTCTTTTTGTTTGCTTCTTTATCTTATGAAATTTTCAAGTCAAAATGGCCACCTTGTAGACAAACGAATTGAAGATAAAGTTGTTAATTCTTTGGCTAATTATATAAATGTGAGACTATTTTTTTGTTTTTGCCATGTTTTTCTTTTCTCCTTTTTTGTCTGTAATATTCAAACCTAGTTTGATTGTATAGCCTCTAAAGATGAAACGGCAGTTGAGAAAATAGTTTTGCTTGACACAATTGGTTAGCCTTGTCAGAATCAATATGTATATATATATATTTAAGTGAAATATTTTTAAAATCAAGACATAGTGCAATTAAAATGAAAAAATCATTTATTTAATTTTTATTTTTTTAAATTAAATAAATGATTTTTTCATTTAAATTGCACGATGTGTTGATTTTAAAAATATTTCACTTAAATACATTTTCATGCGTGCCTCAAAGATGTTGTCAATTTCTTTATTTATATATATATATATATATATATATATATATAATTTGTAATAGCTCTATATATTTCAGAAGCAATTTATGCATATATATATATATAGATGTGTGTGTGGGGTAAGGTGCACGATAAGTCATGAAAATGAAATGTCGTGGTAGACAAAATGTGTGAAAAAAGACAAACGGAAAACAGGTTAAAATGCAGGAGAAAAACAAAAACAAGAGATGTCACCGGTTTCAGTTTCTGCAGACGTTTGTTAATACGAACGAAACCGGTCAAATCTCTTGTTTTTGTTTTTCTCCTGCATTTTAACCTGTTTTCCATTTGTCTTTATTCACACATATATATATATATATATATATATATATATATATATATATATATATATGTGTGTGTGTGTCAAGCAAAACTATTTTCTCAAAGGCTGTTTCATCTTGGCTATGACATATTTTAACCCAGACAAACTTCCTAGCTAAAAATAGACATAAACTAATAAGTCAATCCCATTCATTTCATTTGAAGGAGACTGACCACGGCTGATAACGCCATAACCAAAACAATGATTTTCATTTTCTGCTTGTTCACATCTACAGCCATGCCGAAGTCTGGACACTTTCTGACATATCAAAATTAATATTCTATATGATTTTTCTACATTTTTTCTTCATCCTGAGGAAGTCTTTCAATAAAGACGAAACGTTGATGCATACATAAATCAGAGTTTTTGACTTTCCTTTTTCATTTTACATTACGTTGGATCATTTTATCCTCACTTTTCTTCTTATATATATATATATATATATATATATATACATATATATATATATATATATATATACATACACACTATTATTATTTGACAGGTAACCTAATTTTTATTTTTTTTGTTTTTTTATTTGGTCTATGTTTTGTAGATTCTATAAGCAGTGGGGCATCATCAAGTTGTCTTGGGAGTCCAATGCCGCCAATTCCTTGCACCCCGCCTCGGAACAGCGTTAGCGTCTCTAGCCCCCATTCTGCTGCTGAAAGCAATTCATGTACGACGTCCGTTCATTCTCCGATGCAGAACAATGCAACAGGTAAAACCTATCGACGAGTTTTATAAATTGCATAGATTTCCGTCTTCAATGTTTACGAATAAAATTTGCGTTATTATTTATTCCCTATCTATAAAATTTGCGTTATTATTTATTCCCTATCTATAAAATTTGCGTTATTATTTATTCCCTAACTATAAAATTTGCGTTATTATTTATTCCCTATCTATAAAATTTGCGTTATTATTTATTCCCTATCTATAAAATTTGTGTTATTATTTATTCCCTAACTATAAAATTTGCGTTATTATTTATTCCCTAACTATAAAATTTGCGTTATTATTTATTCCCATCTATAAAATTTGCGTTATTATTTATTCCCTATCTATAAAATTTGTGTTATTATTTATTCCCTAACTATAAAATTTGCGTTATTATTTATTCCCTATCTATAAAATTTGCGTTATTATTTATTCCCTATCTATAAAATGTGCGTTATTATTTATTCCCTATCTATAAAATTTGCGTTATTATTTATTCCCTATCTATAAAATTTGCGTTATTATTTATTCCCTAACTATGAAATTTGCGTTATTATTTATTCCCTATCTATAAAATTTGCATTATTATTTATTCCCTATCTATAAAATTTGCGTTATTATTTATTCCCTATCTATAAAATTTGCGTTATTATTTATTCCCTATCTATAAAATTTGCGTCATTATTTATTCCCTATCTATAAAATTTGCGTTATTATTTATTCCCTATCTATAAAATTTGCGTCATTATTTATTCCCTATCTATAAAATTTGCGTTATTATTTATTCCCTATCTATAAAATTTGCGTCATTATTTATTCCCTATCTATAAAATTTGCGTTATTATTTATTCCCTATCTATAAAATTTGCATCATTATTTATTCCCTATCTATAAAATTTGCGTTATTATTTATTCCCTATCTATAAAATTTGCGTTATTATTTATTCCCTATCTATAAAATTTGCGTTATTATTTATTCCCTATCTATAAAATTTGCGTTATTATTTATTCCCTATCTATATCTATAAAAGAGTCATTGTGTCTGTCTGTTCTTCATAGAAATAAATATGGCTGCACCAAGATAGTGTTCAAGATAGCGAATCAGATGTAAAATTTCACAAGGAATTTAATGGTGTACATAAATGTTTTTATATATATATATATATATATATATATATATATATAATAATAATGGTAATAATCCAGGTGAAAAATATCCACAGGGTGGTAATCCAGAGAATTTTTACCGGATTTATAAAAAGTGCTCAATATCAAGATAGAGCTTTATATATGATAATTTTATTTACACACACATGTACAAAATCTGCGACACTGGCATGTCGATGTTATCGATCAACAGTTACTATAAACTGAGATCTCATCAGGCAGAGTTAGAATCCGATCTTAACCTCAGATCATATTTGGAGGGAATCCCTCCAAATATGATATGATGAGATCTCAGTTTATAGTAACTGTTGATCGATAACATCAACATGCCAGTGTCGCAGATTTTGTACATGTCTGTGTAAATAAAATTATCATATATATATATATATATATATATATATATATATATAGCAATAGATGAAGTGAAAGAATAAAATCAGGTGCAAATCAAATTTTATTGGCATTCAATGTTCAAGCAAAGTACTTTAAAGTCCTTAACTCATGAGTTTTCAAAGAAAATCTTCTTCTCAGAGGACCATTACCGCAATGACATTACTGCAGGTAATAAAAATTAAACTTTGAAAATATATAAAAAAATATATATAAAAATATATAAAGGTATATAAAACATCAAATATATCGGCCCAAAACATACTTTTTTGTAAACCTATACAGTTCATCCAAGTCAAAAAGTTTACAATAGCTCCAGGAAAGATATCAAATAGGTTGATTAAAAAATAATCCAAATGGTGAATGGTGGTCCAAAAACGAAAAAAGTTATCCAGGCAGGAAATTTGTTTGCTATTGATGCAGTAGATAGCAGTGATATATATATATATATATATACATACAAACACTATGTATTAGTAAATATATTAAGAAGGCTGGGGGCCATGCAGAGTGCCGGATTGATGAGAAGCTGGAAAGAACAAAAATAATCAATCTGACATAACAGCAAGTGTTGTGTCGGCTGTGTTTGTTGTCCAGATGATGGTTAAGAATCATTTAATATTTCGGGAAAATCTTCCGTTTGTCAAAAATATACACAAAAGAAAAGTCCGTGTGCGTGGAGAATTCGCCAAAATGGATGCGGCATCCATTTTGGCAAATTCTCCACGCGTTTGCTGGAACTTAAAAAAATTTAAAAAGAAAATATATTGCGACCAAAATCAGAGCCACTGATTATTCTGGCAGTAAACTTACAGCTTACACACACCTCCATATTATACATGTGTGATACTATGGGTATGGGAGTGATGTGAAATGATTCACGGGAGAGGGAGCCATCGGGGGTAGAATTGGTGGAAAGACAATGGGGGTAAATGATTCACCAACTCACACAAAGACAATAGGATGGGTGGGAGGGGCCAAGGGACAAAAAGGCCAGATATAGGATTTCCGATATGACTAAAGATGTGTGGCCATGAAAGTTTTACGACATTTGACGAATACATTAGTTTACGGCAATTTAAGTTAGTTTTACAACAGTACATTAGTTTACGGGGCAGTGTACGAGTTGAGGACTCAGTTTGAATTCAACCTCAGGACGGCGGATCGGACCGAGAAAGCGACGAGACGGCTATCAACAGACGTCTGGGAGAGACCTCTTTTCGTGTTGATGATATCACACACGCATCCCGAGCTCAATTGAGTTATACAAACAATTTGTCTTGTGTTGTTTTATCATCGTGCGACCACGAGGGAGATCATCGGGCTACACATGAACATACACACAAGCGTCAATTTACATATGAATGGCGTACATGACTGCTGCTGATATTTCAATGCCGTTGCATACAATTGACACTGCTGCTGCTGCTTTTTTTAAATAACACGACTATTGGACATTCATGACTGAAACTTGGTGGACAAGTCAGGCATAGAGTGAAGTCTGGTTGTATTGCAGAAAAAGATTATGAATTTTATTGCTGATTCCATGGGTGACATTGGGGGGGGGGGGGTTCATCCCTATACTAGTCGGGTCCGTGCTATTGAGAATGACGGCATAATTGTTTTCATCGCTTCTGGACAAAACAGTTGGCGTCTTGTTTACAAACAATAAGGATACTTCAAGTTAGCTACTGCTGATGTTTGGTGTGATGTCGCTGGGCAAACGGATGCGCATAGCGATATACGATAACATATCTTTTGTAAACATTGGGAAAAACAAAGCCAAACTCCCATTTCCTCTACAAATTTGGGTTAGGGTTAGGGTTTTATCAACTTGCAGACAACTTTTATGAAATTCACTTGAAAAAAAAAAAACAGTTGTCGACATGCTTACATTACATGCAATATTAATGCTTCAGTCAGTCAGTCATACTGGATTTCCTTTTTGAGTGTTACATGAAAAAGAATCACTATTTATACATATAAACATTGAAACGGATCTAACGCATGTGCGTGCATTTGTATGTGTAGCTGATGATGTTTGTGTTTGTTTGAATATATACTGAGTTACCTCCCTTAGTTCCTCGCCAAAGTTTTTAGTTCTCAACTTACAGTTAGACAAGTCAAATATAGACTGAACTCTATTTGTACCAAATATGGTTGGATTGCAAAAAGGATTGTGAATTTTATTAATGACTAGCAGGGCTACACGGCGTTGCCTGGGGCTCTACCCCTCCCCCCCTCCCGTTTTCCCCTCCCTCTCTGTAGGCAAAAGTGTAACAAGCTTTCTCTTCCCCGGTCGCCCCCTAATCCCCGCTCACCCTCTCCCTCGCGCCACCCTCTCCCCGTGGTCCGAGGAAAGTCTTTGTCTTCCCCAAGTGTAAATATCCCAATCGCCTCTATCACCCTCCCCCTCCCCCCTTCGATATATATTTAGGTCAACGTAAAGAAAGAAAAAAATTCTGGGGAGTCGGTGTAGATCGTACCATCAACCTCTCGGTATTGGTCCTTCGTCGCTACCCAATGGACGAAACGCAGGGAGTATGAAAACTGACGAAAAATAGGTCACTTAAACAACGTTTGATACGATGTACCAAAGGGTGAACGAATTTAAGCGCACCCCTCATCACATGTTGTGTGTCCATTCTACACGAAGAAATCAAATTTTTTTTTTTTTTTTTTTAAGTTTACGATATTATGCGTCAGAGGCTACGCTGTTTAAGAAAATATCAACTTTATCTCAAATGTACATACTAATAAACAAACAACTGCCCTTTATACAGGGTGAGATTTGGGGGGTGGAGAGGGTCATCCTATACTAGTGTGTCCGTGCTGTCTACAATAACGGCATACGTTTTTCATTGCTTTCCAAATTACCTACAACTTTTATAACTAAATTCACTTTGAAAAAAAAATGTCGTTGTGCTTAAATTACACACTTCAGTCAGTCAGATTGGATTTCTTCTTTCAGTGTTACATGAGAAAGAATCGATGTTTATTCATGTTGACACCAGAACAATGCATATGCGCACATTTGTAGTTGCAGCTGCTGTTTGTGTTCACTTGAATATATACTGAATTACCTCCCTTAGTGTTACATACAACGGAATGGCTATTCATACATATATATATTGACACAGAGTTGCGACGTATATTTTCTTTTTTTATACATGTACGTTAGGGACCGTCAAAGTTCGCCATAGAATTTACCCCCCCCTATATGTAACACAATGTAACTTTAATATATGTTTATATTATCATCATAACTTTTTTACTATTCAAAAGAAGAAACATAAAATAAACTGCTGCTGATGATTTTTTTTTTTTTTTTCAGCGTACGAAAATAATGAAAATGAAAAACTAAAAACGAGTGTACTTTTATTTACGCCTTAAAACAACATTCTTATGTAGTGACCACTTTTTATGCGCTAACACCCGTGTGTTTAATAAATCTAGCAAAAATCAAGTAATGGTCAGATTTTCACAAAATTTTCGATGCTTATTCATTATTGGCTAATTTATCTATAAAATGATTTTTTTCGTAAAATATATCAGGAAAAATATTTTTCCTCCATTATTTCATTTTATGAAATTTGAACAAAATATATTCTGATCGATCGAAATTTTAATGTAATATAAAGCGAAAGAGTCTTAAAAAAAACAGATCAGATTTACCTTTTTTTTTTATTGGTAAACACTTTTGGGTAAAATATGTTATTTTTATTATATTATTTTTATTATATTATTTTTATATATCATTTTTTTATATTATTTTTATATATTATTTTTATATATTATTTTTATAACTAGCAAGAAGACCCAACGTTGCCCGGGATCACTGTTATGCACTTTGTCACTGTGTTCATACCACCATATTATTTTTGTTTTTACTGTCTCCCTCCTCCCATTTCACCCCCTAATATAGTCAGAAGAAGCGGAAAAGTGTGAAAACTCTCTGAATTAGTGTCTTATAATTTAAATTTCATTAAAATCGGAAATACGTACTTGAAGTTTTAAGGGGGTTCTGTCCCCATGGGTCACTTAAAGGTGGGAGCATGTAGATATTCGGCACATAGAGAGTAACGTAGAGATTTGGGACCACTTCCATTGTCTTCCCCAGAAAATTTTATACATATGATTTAAATTTTATAAAAATAGGATATATTTGAAGTTTTTAGGGGGTTATGCCCTAATAGCCCCTTTTAGGGGTGCACTTACAGATTTGGGAACACTTCCATTGTCTTCCTTGGTAAATTTTACATAAGAATACACTTTTAGATTTTATGTAGATTCTCTAACCTTTCTTTCTATAGGGCACACACAAACATCGAGTTTTATATATATAGACTAGCAAAATATCCTCCCTGCTAGGCTGCCGCGTCTCTTCTTCCTGTGACTGAAGAGTTCCACAGTCAACCGAGCGGATTCAGTGAATTGTTTAAGTGAATTAATTTGAAAGACTTTAGTTAATTCAGTTAGGTTAGGTCAGTCAGTAATGACCAAGACTGAAGGCCTCAGATTCGCGGTTTCGATTCCCAGTGTCAGCGTCAAGTTTCTTTATTGTTTATTTACGTAAAATAAGTTACTTATGTTTAGAAAAATTTCCGCTGACGGACAGACAGACAGACAGACAGACAGACAGACAGACAGAGAACCTCCTTGGCCCAAATAAGCCACTCCCAGCTGTTTTTGTGGATGTTCACAATTTTATAGAACATTATAAAATCTTCATTTTTGGAGCCCGTGCGGGCACCAAAAAATCCATATTTTTTCATAACTTTTATTCTAGAAAATCGTACACCCAAACCGTTGGTGAAGTTTTCTATAAACTCTAAAAACCATTTTAAACATGTTATAACTATTAAAAAAGTGTAAAGTGAACGAACGCACACACACACACACACACACACACACAGAGAAAGAGAGAAAATGCCCCTGATCTTATTATTCACAGATAAGATTCATTAATTAATTCCTACTTTTATTCAATCTCATTTACAATCTCATCTGACTGCATATATTTAAAAAATTAATCATGAAAAAAGGGTGGCAAAATGACTTGGTATTTGAGCAAGAGTAGTTACAGCAAAATACATCTGATTTCCCCCTATATCATTGACCGGGATAACTTTCTTAACAAAAGGTAGATAAAACAATCTGCTTCAGCAAACTTATGTGACAAATATTGGTCCGTGTTTTTAAAAAATAAAAATTTTATTTTCAGTCAATTTCATTGGTTTTAATATATGAAATATAAGTTTCTCAGGGACAAATATTTATGATTAAAGGGTCTATTTTTCTGTTCGGCACATGAGAGGAAGATTAAATCTGGACAGTATGGGTTCTTTGCTGTCGCTAGACAAGTTGAAGCTTGACTAGTTCTTGCTGTAAATGTTTTATAGGGATTGGAGCTTGGTTGAGAACCTGCCATAATATAATTCATTTATGTACATGGAACCTGTATATTTATGTAAGTTATAAATGTACGGTTTTCATGTATTTTTAGATATTGAATGTTTAAAAATAAACATCTTGTGAAAAATTAGTTTTATATTCCTAAATTTACTTCAGCCTTAAAATAATCAAAAGTCTGTTGATAAATTTTACAATTCCAATTTTCATAATAATATTTTTTTCTTAGAGATAAAAAAAAAAAAATTTTTTACGTATAAATAGAAGCTAACTTATATTTTGATGTAATGTATGGTTTTAATGTATTTTTAAATATTCAATGTTTTAAAAAAAAAGGCACCTCGTAAAAATTAGTTTTTTTATTGGCCTAAAAATATATTCCAATTCTAAAAGTTATCGAAAGATTTGTTTATAAATTTTATAATTCCAAATTTTTTAATAGTATTTTTATTTTCTTAGAGATAATTTTTTTTTTTTTTAAATACATTTATCGATGCTTCAAAATCTAAAAGTTGAACTTTTGTGTTGTGTGTGTAAACCTTGTTTTATTTTCTATTTGAAATCTTTTCTTTTTAATAATTCCTGCTGTATATCAACTTAGCTTTAAAATATTATAATGTGTGTGTCATTGGTTGTCTCATTGCGTTATCAGGAATGGCATCACCCGTGCAATTCAGGCCTCAGTACTTCTTGGTGATTTCTGGCCCTGAATCCATTCCCGCAGGAAGCATGATTATAAATCCACAGACAGGTACACAGAGAAGTTACTACGCAAAAAAAAAAAAAAAAAAAAAATCAATTCCATAACATTCTTATAATTTCTTGTATCATTTCTTTAACATTTAGGCTTTTTTTTTTACCGCATACTTACATCTAAAAAGTTTGGTTTAATTTGGACATTTTTTTACTAAACTTTTCCTCTGCATGATCTTAGTTTTTAAAAAAATATATATACGTTCGGATCGACTTAAGTATATAATTTTCATTTTTTTAAAGATATAAATGATGTTGTATAATTTGGATTATTCGGATTACTGTTCTCATCTTGAGTGTTATCATCACGTTTCGAACGCTGTAACCGCCGGCCTTCTTCAGGTGTATCTTTTCGAACTCGGGAATATTTCTGTCGAACTCTGGAATCTGAGCAGAATTTCGAACGCAGCACTTTACCCATGGGGGTAGCATGCTCTTGTTCCGTTAGGAAAGCCACAATTTACTCTCAGCAATGGGTAAATTAGCGACTTGTGTTCAACTAATTGTATACAATTAATCGTTGACGACAATATGTATATTGTTTTGGCAAAAGGGGTTGATATGCTGTAAAACAGTGAATTGATGGAGACCACTAGACCAACGAGTCCAACAAACTGAAACAAAAGAACACATGCCATAATAGTATTTATAGAAAAGACTGAGACTAGCAACATCACGTCTGTGAGAGATAATTTTATCCAATGTTTGTTCGATAATTTTATCCAATGTTTGTTAGATAATTTTATCCAATGTTTGTTTGATAATTTTATCCAATGTTTGTTCGATAATTTTATCCAATATTTGTTCGATAATTTTATCCAATGTTTGTTCGATAATTTTATCCAATGTTTGTTCGATAATTTTATCCAATGTTTGTTAGATAATTTTATCAAATGTTGGTTAGATAATTTTATCAAATGTTGGCTAGATAATTTTTACATTTGTTTTAGTAAAAGATGAAAGATCATTTTGAAAAATGAATTTACAATTTTTTTAATTTAAAAGTTGCTTATTATAAAATAGCTTTGTTTTTATAATATCAAAAATGTGTAACCATTTCAATTTTTGAAAATAGAATGTGTAGTAGTAGTAGTAGTAGTAGTAATAATAATAATAATAATGTGCTTAAAAAGACAATACTTTGGATACGGTCTCTCCCTCTTTCTTTCTAAATCATTTTCCCTCTGCTTACGGCCATTTTATTTTTAAAGCTTGAAACTTTTACATATTGCAATTTTCAGGTTTCTTTTGATTTGGACGACAATCCTTTTTCGCTTGTTTTTTTGTGTTTGGTAATTTGAGATTTTGCTGCTATGGCTGAGGGGCACAATTTTTGTTGATTTTGATCGACCACTTTTTTCATCTAACTTTTGACCTGAATCCAAAATGATCCCAGTTTTTCTGTATCCTGTCAACTGTTTCAGCAACTAGATACCGTCACTTTATCTTAAAGACGATAACGATACTACATCTAACAAAATTGCACTTATTTTATAGAATGTTTAAAATATTTAGGTACAATAGGAAAAAAATATTTAAATTTTTTTTTTTTTTTTCATAGAAAGGGTGTTGTTACTGTAAATCAAATTGTAAATAAATAATTTCACGTCATGCTCAAGCAAAAGTTAGCGATCGTATCTTCTTTTTTTTTATATAAAATTCTGTGATCATTGTGTCTGTCTGTGTGAGCATTTCTCACATAAAATAAAACAAATTTTTTAAATCCTATTAAAAAATAATTTAACTAAAAATTTAAATCCACCAGATTTCATTTTGGTGTATTCATAAACAAGTCAGCTATTTTAATCTTTTGTTAATGGTTGAAAAAAAAAAAAAAAAAGAATTAATTCATTTGTGAGCCTTCAAAATTTGAGAGGAATTTGAAAGCATTTAAACTGTCTTTAAAATTCTTAGCAAATCAATTTGGATTAAAAGATTGAAAGATTTAGAAGCTGTTTACATCCAATAATTTTATAAATAAAGATTAAAACATTATTAACTTAAGGACAGTGATTATAGTTTTATAAAAAATTTGGTTCAATTAATGATTAAATGATACAGTAATATCTTTTTTTTATGGAAATCGCTCCAGACAAGGTGTGAAGCCACTTAATGTATAAAACTAAAAAAAAAAAAATATTACTTCATGGTCAAAAACTAGCCAACGATAAGTGTCAGAATAGAATCTTGTGTTATCAGCAAATATACTCATCTTGAACGCAATTGAATCAGGGAGGTCGTTTATGAAGATAATGCTACGAAACAATTTGTCAATAATCCTTATTCTAATTTTGATCAAAATTCGTTACACGATTTTGATACTTTTTTTTTATGGAAATCGCTCCAGACAAGACACGAAACCACTGGATGTAAAGAGCTAACAAATAGTACTTCAAGGTTAAAAACTAGCCAACGATAAGTGTAGAATGGATAGATTCCGATGCAGAAAACAGCAATTCTTCCCCCTTTGTCAGAAACATCGCTCATGGAATGTGAGAACTAAAGGACAGAATAAGAGAAGCGAGAGTTACGAGGCTGACGAAAGTAAACCTAATGTAACAGCAAGCAATCTGGGGCAAAAATTCTCGGAAGACGAGTAGTACAGGCGAATGTATTTATTATGCGCGCACGTGGCCAACGCTGAATATAACACCTTTTTTTTCTCACTGTAAATACAGGAAATAAATCAGTCTTACAAACATGTTCTAAGAAACAAAACAAAGAAAATTGGAAGAAAGCGAAAACTTAAATAGGTTCAGAGAACTCTGCGTTGGCCACGTGCGCGCATAATAAATACATTCGCCTGTACTACTCGTCTTCCAAGATTTTTTGCCCCAGATTGCTTGCTGTTACAGTAAAACTCTATTTTACCAAGCTACTTGTCCCAGAATGACTAACGTCTAACACAAGCTCATCGGACGTCCGAATCCCACACTGGCTGATTTGAAAAAGACCGCTTCTGAGCAAGCAGGCGGTGTAGAGGCAAGACAGTTCCTCGTGCGCATGTCTTCCGGAAGAGGACGGTGCTGAAGACAAAATGTCCCCTTCCTGAATTTTGACCGGCTTACATAGAAAACTCTTGCATTCACACCTAAGGTCAACTTTTCTTTAAATTAAATTTAACTTTCAAAATCCTATTTAAAAAAAAAAAGTAAAAAGACTCCCGGGCAACGCCATGTAGGTACTGCTAGTTTATTATAAAAAAAACTTTTTTTCTATCCAATATTTATGATTGACAATAAATAGATAGTAAAATGATAAATCAATCAACTGACAAGTCTTATTACTTACAGACGAACAATAAAATTTTGCTTATACAAAAAGTAGGCGAGACGAGTCTATCAGGGATGTGTACGCAGTGTGATGATGTATGAAAGTAAAACTTGGCCAGTGAGAATTGAGGATATGCGTTGCATGGAGAGAAATGATATGAGAATGATACGATGGATGTATTGTGAGTCTTAAAGACAGGCTTAGATCTGATGAGCTCAGAGGAAGATTAAACCGGGATAGTATAGGAAGATGTGTGCAGAAAAGGAGACGTCAATGTTTGGTCACACTGGCAGAATAGGTAAGAGTTTTTGGATTAGTAGATGTAGAACAGTTGAGGTAGCAGGTTCAGTTGGCTGGAGGAGGCCAAGACATGAGAGGGAATGATAAGGATGGATTTGAGAGAAAAAGGGGTTAAAGACTTGGTCAAAGATAGGTTAGTTTGTAAGTCAATTTTTTAAACGCGTTCAACACGTGACGGCATTTAAAATGGACGTAAAATCAAATATGATGAAAATAGAACAAACTGGGTTCAGTTTTGAAATCGGTCAATTTTGGTCGGCATCGAGTGAGAAATCGGATTCAACAGAAATTATGTTATGAATTGTTCCCAATTTTTCCTCAGTTTTACTAGAGTTATTTACTTACGTTGTGTAAATAATTTTTAAAAAATGATCAACTTTTTTAATTAGAGCTTTTTTTTTGCATTTTTCTTTGTTGCTTTTTGTTTTTCCATTTCCTTTTAATCAATTTTAATTCCTCTTCCCACCATCCACCACCACCACCACACACTTTTACATTTCTTTTTCTTCTTCTTCTTCCTCCATCGCCGCATGTCGCGATTTTCTTTCCGATCGGAAAGAATTCATTTTGGATTATTTTTGTTTGGTTCCTTATCATTTTTAGCCGACAAATATTTGAGTTCTGTAAAGTAAAATCTCCAATCGTAATTCTCAAATAAAAAAAAAAATTTTTAATTGTTGCTAAATGTACATTTTTGCTTTCACTTTATTAATAAATCACCACTTACCAAGGCGAAAAGCCACTCAAGGATAAGGGTTCAATATAACAATTGAAGATAATGATTGGGACTAATGAAATTTTTTTACTCATGTGGACAGTTTATGACAAGTATTTATTGACATTGGATTTGAAGATGACCATGTTGTAGCCCTCAGGGAAGCAATATTGTGGCAATATGTTTCAGAGATGGGAAGTTTTTATATTTCTTGCAGCTTTAGCTTTATGGAAGCACAACTTCAATTAATTTAAGTATAAAACACACATATATATATATATATATATATATATATATATATATATATATATATATATATGTTAATGAGAGAAAGAAAGATAACAAAAGAGAAATAAAAAAAAATGTAAAAATGATAAATCTATTTCATCTTCAGTTGTTCAATGCAAGGTGTATTCAATAAAATTATGTTTATTTTTTTCTTTCCTTAAGCCAGGCTTTTCAAAGATCGAAATCTTATCATGGTTAGATAAGTCGGCAAGGAAGTAGCAAAAATTTAAAATTTGAAAAATGTGAGAGAATAATAGAAAATGGATAAAAGTGTGTGAGAAAAGTTGTTAAAATGTAAAGTATATCCAGATAAAAAGAATAAAGAATTATTCTCTGAAATCGGTCAGGAAACCGATATCTTCAGACAGCCTGATCTTGTAGCACCAGGCGAATCTTTCTCCTGAGCAATGCTGCGTTTAAACGCACCTTCTCTATCTAGGATGTTGAGCACTTTTGAATTACTATATACCACTTACGAAATGTAATACTGTAATCTTACATTTATTGCTCCCGTTTAGAACGTTACTGAAACCACCCCAAATAAAATTAAGGATGCCTCCAGGGAACTACTAAAACCACCCTTTCGGAGTTTCTTGCCACCTCCTCCCTAGTCCGAAGAGTAAAAGAGAAGCTTTCGAAACGAAAAGAAAATGCTGAGTGCAAAGAATATATTGAAATTACAGTGTTTTCTTTACAAATTATGGTTGAAAAACTCGACTCCCCCCCCCCCCAAGATGAAATCTGCTGCACAGACCCCTTAGGGGTGCACTTACAGATTTGCCTGGTGCTACCAGATCAGGCTGTCTGAAGATATCGGCTTCCTGACCCAAAATGCACCAAACATTGATGTTTTATTGTTTCTTTTTTTTCTCTTTGCAAAACTCAATCATTTTCTGCAAAGCCAAAAATTTAAAAAAAAACAATTTCCCTCCCCGTCCCACCCCCTCTTTCCCTCCCCCTCCCTTCACAAAACTTTTACCAAAATGACCGGATTCAGCATAAAATAACCCGAAAAGGGTTGATATGCCGTAAAACAACAAAAAAAAACTTAGATTCGAGAATAAGTCTATTATATTTCCCGGTTAATTTTACATAAGAATTCACTTTTAGATTCTATGTAGATTCTTTAACCTTTCTTTCTATAAGGCACACACATACACTGAGTTTTATATATAGAGATTGATTATTGGTGTGTGTAAGGGGGGGGGTATATTTCGTTGCTTTTTCGCAGTATTTGTGCCTATTTGTTGGATGTGGAGTGGGATCTTGTTTTTTTATTAAATTTAACAAAAGGATAAAATGGCTGACATGTTAGTAAACATGTCAGGAACTAAAATGCATTATGGTGGAATTAAAAGATGCCTTAATAGAACTGTGGGTAATTGTTAAATGAAAACAATTACCAAATAAGAAAACAGAAGAAACAAATAGTTAATTAATGGGAGCTCGTTTTGTAAAGGAATATGCAAATTAGTTATCCTTTTTGAAGTAACTTGCATATCCACAACTGGGTATATTAGGAAGTTGTTTGTCGTGTTGTTTTAATCTCACTATCAGTGTGACGAATGGCTCGACTTTATGTGCATAGATAACTTTTTCATTCAAATTTTTTTTATTTATTTTATTTAAAAAAAAAAAATTTTAATTATTTTTTTTGTTTTTTTTTATTGATTTTTTTTTATTATTTATTCTTTTTATTACTGATCCCAATTTTTTGTTTTATTTGTTTTTTTTATTTGTTATTTGTTTTTTGTTTTTTTATTACTGATCCAAATTTTTTTTTTTTTTTTTTTCTTAAAATTTTTTTTTATTTATTTATTTTTTCTTATTCTTTTTTTATTATTTTTTTATTACTGATCCAAATTTTTTTCACATGACATTTTTTAATTGACTCCAGTCGAGTCGTGAATATCCATTGACGTGACATTAACGAAGGCATAACCAAAATTTTACTAAATTTTTTTAATGCTTTGTTTCGTTTAACAAGTCTCGTTTCTAAAAATCGTTGGTTGTTTTTGCAAACGAAAAAGAATGTTATATTGAAGCAGTTAACTCCAAAAATGGCTGCTAAATTTTGGCGTTAACTTTGTAAGCGGTAACGGAGCAAAATAATTCACTGTATTAATTAATTTAATTTGTTGTCTGATTTTTGCCGATTTATTTATTTTTATTTATTTTTTTCAAATAATTTGTTTTTTTTTGTTTTTTGTGGATTAGTCCACTATGCAATAAAAGACAATATTGGATACGTCATTAGTATGATGTTTAATTTGTAATATATTTCAAGTTCATGTTTAATAAACACTATTTGAATTTATTATTTGTTTCTTATAAAACGAAACATACTCTCTCTTAACCATACCACTAACCCTAAGTCCGGGTGGTAACACCACCACCACCCCTCCAAAAACAAACCTTCAACTGAACCGAGAAAGAAAGGATAGTTGTCACTCGGACTTAGAGTTAGTGTTAAGGTTAAAGGAGAGTTTTTTTTAGTTGTTGAAAAGCACTAATCGGTGCTTCTGTATTATTGCAACGAACCAAAGGGGAGATAATTCGAATTTTTTTTTTTTTTAGGGGACTCATAACGAAACGATTATATTCAAAAAATTTTCTTACGGAGAAACCGTAACACAGATGGAGACGCAAGAGAATTTGTAAGAAAATAATGGGCTGAAATAATAACGTTATAATTTAGAAACTCATGGGGATTGATTAATTATTCTGTACTTTGAGCTAACAATGTAATAAACAAAAGATACCATAAAAATTAAGAAAAGAATTAAGATACAGTTTGAATTATCTCCCCTTTCCGAAAAATTCAAATTATCTCCCCTTTCGATAAACAAAGAAATTTGGTTCGTTGCCTTAATGCAAAAGCACCCACTGATCTTTAATCATAATCTGTAAAAATATGAAAACAAAATAGGATTTTCAAAATAATCCGCAAAAAATCAGAAAACAAAATAGCATTTTCAAAATAATCCGCAAAAATCAGAAAACAAATTAGCATTTTCAAAATAATCGGCAAAAATATGAAAACAAAATAGCATTTTCAAAATAATCGGCAAAAATATGAAAACAAATTAGCATTTTCAAAATAATCGGCAAAAATATGAAAACAAAATAGCATTTTCAAAATAATCCACAAAAATCAGAAAACAAAATAGTATTTTCAAAATAATCCGCTTCGATATAACCAGACGATAAAATTTCCTTCAGTTTTTATTCAAATGGAAAACCTTTTGTTTATTTGTTGTTTGTATCGTATTTTTAAACCGTCTGATATTTTTTCTCCTCCTCCTCCAGGTCAGATTTATTTGAACGCTGACGGAACCATCTACAGACACAACCCCAACCAAACACTTCCAGCATCAGTTTCTTTTAATCCTGCAGCTCCGGTTTTTTCTCAACATCAGTTTATGATGGACACCCGACAATATCCCGTAAGACTTTCCTTTTTATTCTTTGCTGTTTGCTTCGGAAACATTCATTAAAACTTGATACAACAAGATCACCCGGGATGATCGGAAAAGCCGGATAATGAATAAGAATTATAATCTAGATGGTAACGAGATGTGGGTCATGGGTTAGGGGGTAGAGGTCGCGTTTGGAATGAGCAGACTGGTTCTTTTGATAAATTTCAAGTTTTAGAGGAAAATATAAATATTTATTGTTTGATTTATTTTGGATCAAGAAATACAAATTTGTGTGTGAAGAAAAACAATTACTCCAAGAATATGCCACATTTTCAAGGAAAAAGAGAAATTCAAAGTGTATATTAGGATGTAGAGAGAGAAGGGGGCGGGGGCAATAGTGCTAACAGCATTTTTATCCTAGCGTCTATCAAATGCTGAAAACATGAAAATCGAGTTTTCAATGTCGGAGTTTAAGTCGAATCAACACAGCAGACCGTGCACACACAAAAGGAGTCAATATCCTTTCTTATAGAGCTTTAGGGTATTTTTAACACGAGCCAAGAAAACAAAAAAACGATGAAAAAAAACAACAAATCGGCAACAAATAATTATTACTAAAGGCAAGATAAGTTACTCTTCTACCTACCTGGATAAGTTTTTGTGTATTTTAACTTAAACCGTTTTTTTTGTTGTTCAAAACAAACTTGGTGTCCACCTGTTCAGTTAAGACGAAAAACAAAAATAGCTGTTCATGAGACCTGCAATAGTAGTCGGTCAAAAATCATAAATAAACAAAATAGTGTTAGAAACCCATCCAATAAATGTCACCAATCGTGGGAAAATGTAATGTTCTATCAGTATTTTGTTTAATTTTCGTTTTGGGGGAATTATTGAGACTATGTAATTTGAGATGTTTTGTTTCCATTCTAACTGAACAGGTTTGTTTTGAACAAAAAACGCTTTAAAATAAGTTAAAACACAAATAAACTTATCCAGGTTAGTAAAAGAGTAACTTATCTTGCCTTTGGTAACATTTATTTGTTGCCTATTTGTTTTTGTTTTTCCATCCCTTTTTTGTTGGCTCTTGTTTAAAATGTCCAAGCTTTATAGTTCTCACACAGATCATCGTCAGTGATTGCTCACCGACAATAACCAGTGGTATTTCCTGGAGTCTGAGTGACAACAAGCCTCCCCAGATTTCTAGTATTCTTCACCTCTTTTCGATAACGATGCGGCATCGCAACAGCCTCTTACCATTGATTTCTCGCTGGTAAGGACAATTGGTTTTCTCTGGAATTTGGGTGGCAATAAGCCTCCCTAAGGTCCCAGCATTCTCTGCACTTTTCCAGTGGAGGTCTGGATTGTGCTGTCTCTCCTCGGTCTTCTCATTATTATTATTATCATTATTATTATTATTATTATTATTATGATTTTTTAAAATGATAATACTAATAATGATAGTTAAAAGAAAATAATAATAGTAAAAAAATAATAATAATTAAAAAAAAAATAATAATAATTTTAAAAAATAATAATAATAATAATTTTAAAAAATAATAATAATAATTTTAAAAAAATAATTTTAAAAAAAAATAATTTAAAAAAAAAAATAATAATAATAATTTTAAAAAAATAATAATTAAAAAAATAATAATAATTAAAAAAAATAAGAATAAGAATAATAATTTTAAAAAATAAGAATAATAATAAGAATAATAATTTTTTTTAAATAATAATAATTAAAAAAAATAAGAATAATAATAAGAATAATAATAATTTTAAAAAATAAGAATAATAATTTTAAAAAAAATAATAATTTTAAAAAATAATAATAATTAAAAATAATAATAATAATTAAAAAAAATTAGAAGAATAATAAGAATTTTAAAAAATAAGAATAATAAGAAGAAGAAAAATTTATAAAAAAATAATAATTATTAAAAAAAAATAAGAATAATAATAATAATTTTAAAAAATAATAAAAATAATAATAATAAGAATAAGAATTTTAAAAAAATAATAATAATAATTTAAAATAATAATAATTAAAAAAAATAATAATTTAAAAAAAAAATAATAATAATAATTTAAAATAATAATAATTAAAAAAAAAAATAATAATTAAAAAAAAAAATAATCTTCTGGTTGATACTTTCCCTCCTCATGCTGAACTGATTGTATTCACAATGACGTAGAGCTCCGTTTGTTAACAGTGAAAAGGTTGACAAAACAGCGGGCAAAATGGAAGGATTGTGTATCCAGAAAGTGAGCAAAGTTACTTTGAGAATTATGTAATTGAGTAAAGTAAGTCAGAAATCTGTGAAAATACTTGAAGAATCAAGTTTCAAATCTCTTTTTCAAATTCACGTTAGGTGATCAGCTTTTGTGTCGATCTGGCAATTCAAGAAAATGTATCTAAAATATGATGATTATTAAAAACAAAATAATTGTTCATCTTTTGTCGTTTCAGGATTCGAGTATGAATGAATTGTCGCAACAGTTGGCTTCTGTCAGTCTGCCCCAACAGCAGCAACAAAACGCAAATGATGGCCTTGGAGAGTTGCCTCCTGGAACACCTCGGCAAATCTTATACGGCAATAGTACAAATCCTGCTCCGATACAAACAAGCTGTGCACAACCTACTGCTGCATTTCAACAGGTGCGTACCAACTCATGACGTTCGTTACGATGCGCACTGGCGCTACCAGATCAGGCTGTCTAAAGATACCGGCTTCCTGACTTAAAATGCATCAAACATTGATGTTATTGTTTCTTTCCTTTCTCTTTGCAAAACTCAATCATGTTCTGCAAAGCTAAAAACAAAAACAACATTTTTTCTCTATAAAACCAAACCAAACAAAACAGTATGAATAAATATTTGAAGATATAAACAACTTGAAGCATACAACTTTTACCAAAAATGATCGAATTCGGCATTAAATAACTCTAAAAGGATTGATATGCCGTAAAACAAAACACCCAAAGCAAATAATATGAATATTGGAAGATATAAAGAACTTGAAGCATAAAACTTTTACCAAAAATGATCGAATTCAGCATTAAATAATCCGAAAAGGGTTGATATGCCGTAAAACAAAACAAAACCAAACACCATGAATAAATATTTGAAGATATAAAGAATTTGAAGCATAAAACTTTTACCAAAAATGATCGAATTCAGCATTAAATAACCCGAAAAGGGTTGATATGCTGTAAAACAAAACAACTGAAGCAAACGCCATGAATAAATATTTGAAGATATGAAAAACTTGAGGCTAGAATAGCCCTGAAAACGGGGATCATTTTACATTAAATTTCATACGTGTGAGTGGGATGAGGGGGTGGAAAATTAGTGGGGGCTGTGGCCCCCCACCCCCCACCCCCCAGAGTGGGAAATTCATCTCAATTTCTGATTTTTTTTTTTTTTGCCAGTGGCCATTCACATGCCTGATTAATTAAAAATTTTAGGTTTTATGTTGAATTTTTTATACCCATAATCACATTTGTATTTGTCTGCGATCGAGAGTATTTCTGCCATGCGATAAATGTAAAAATGTACGTTCGTTTAAATGTAAAAATGTACGTTCGTTTAAATGTAAAAATGTACGTTCGTTTAAATGTACAAATGTACGTTCGTTTAAATGGAAAAATGTACGTTCGTTTAAATGGAAAAATGTACGTTCGTTTAAATGGAAAAATGTACGTTCGTTTAAATGGAAAAATGTACGTTCGTTTAAATGGAAAAATGTACGTTCGTTTAAATGGAAAAATGTACGTTCGTTTAAATGTAAAAATGTACGTTCGTTTAAATGTAAAAATGTACGTTCGTTTAAATGTAAAAATGTACGTTCGTTTAAATGTAAAAATGTACGTTCGTTTAAATGTAAAAATGTACGTTCGTTTAAATGGAAAAATGTACGTTCGTTTAAATGTAAAAATGTACGTTCGTTTAAATGGAAAAATGTACGTTCGTTTAAATGGAAAAATGTACGTTCGTTTAAATGGAAAAATGTATGTTCGTTTAAATGTTAACTAATTGTTTCTTGCTTTGTCGTTTTTTTTTTTAGGGCTACCCAACTGCTCCTGGTGTTACTAATCAACCCTTTCGCTACATGCTTCCAGTTCCTCTTCTCCAATCCGGTCAGCAACAAGCTCAAAATCCTGCCCCTGTGCCAATAGATAATCAAGGGAGTAGCCAACCGGGAAGCTCTAACGTCGGCCAGTACCACCAAACCTTCATTACAGGCATGCCAAGTTACTCTTACCAACCCGTTACCTCCCAACCTAATTCTGACGGCTACGCTAGCAGTAACTACGTGCCGCAGCCTCCCCCTCCCCCACCTCCTCCTCCTCCCCCGCCCCAGCCATCAGTTGGTCAAATGGAATCAGCAATACAAGGTTATCCTTCTTGTCCGTCAAATTACCCCTCATATGGACAAAATAGCTATAATCCGCAGACGCCGCAGTACTTCACGGTTGCAGCTTCCAACCCCCAAATGGGTTACAATTTCAACAGTACTGCAACATACAGGCCTACTACTCCACCTAGTCAAGCTCCGGTGTCGACTCCGAATGTACCTTTAAATGTTGGCCCTTCCCTTAGCATTGGGCAGCCGACTGGCTCGAGTCCAACAGCGAACGCTGCACCACCCCACAGCCAGTACGTACCGTATCATACTTATGCACACTACGCTCAAAATCAACCCCCCCGTGCACCAAATTCTCAGCTCGTGCAATTCTCCGCCACCCAGGTGCACCCTTCCGCTGCTCAGTCATACTCAGTGATGCGACCTAATATGCAAATTAACCTGCCCATGCCACCGCCACCCCAGGCAGCCCCAGCCCCGCAAGCTCCTAACCCGAACTCCGCTGCACAAGCAATTCACACATCACCACTATGTATAAAAAATCTTTCTGATCTCAACCGGCTCCAGACAAAAGCTTCACCTGCTAACGGGGGTGGGGGAGGAGGTGGATGTAGCGGAATGGGGGTCAACAGTGGCCCACCCTGTGGGAATATGGACTCTGGATATTCGGAGCAGACACATGCTTGCAATAAAGATTATACTAATAATACAGCTACCATTACTGGACCGGGGGGAGGAACTATGCTCAGACCAAATACTGGTAAGTCTTCGGATTTATATTTCTAAAATTATTCTTTTTTTTTTCTTTTTTTTTTTTACTTGTTTAGTTTTTTTTTTTTTTTTTTTTTTTTCTTTCTTGTTTGTTTTTTTTCTTTTGTTTTTCTTGTTTTTTATTTTATTTTTTTTTCTTGTTTAGTTTTTGTTTTTTTTTTTTGTTTTTTCTTTCTTGTTTGTTTTTTTTCTTTTGTTTTTCTTGTTTTTTTTATTTGTTTTTTTTTTTATTTTATTTTTTTTTTTGTTTCTACATGTTTGTTATCGTTTAAAATGTATTATATATTTATTTATATATGTAATTACAGAAGATTAAGACAACATCGGTACCGTCAGTTTCTAATCCAAACATTGTTAGTCAAGTAGCTCAGACGATGCCGTCGCTTGAAAATATATTGAACTATAAGAATGCCTTTTGCAGAAAGAGGAAAAATTAATTCTCGAACAGTTTTGCACCACTTTTATGTCCCCTTACGAAAATTAAAATCAAGATCTAATGATACTAAAACTTATGTCTGGAATCTTTGTATACAATTTTGATCAAAATGTGTAAATTTTAAGGCACTTAGATTTTTTTGTTGTTTTTTTTGCTTTGTATAAAATATTCTGCATTTAATCTTTCGTTTCTATTTCGATAGGAGATTCTTTGAGGTTCATCGGTCCATCAGGATTCCGCCCACAAATTCAAACCTTACAACTAAACCATCAACGAACACGGTTTGTGAAAATATTTTTCATTTTTCCGAACATAAATTATCATCATCATCATCGTATACGGTTTAACATCGGTATTACATGCTGGCATGTGTTGGACAGCTTTTAGAAATTTATTTTCAAAGAATAGTTTATTTCCAAACTAACTTATCTCTGACCAGGTCTTTATTTATCCGTCTTTCTCTCAAGTCCATCCTTATCACTTCCTCCCATGTTTTCCTTGACCTTCCCCTGTCAGTCATGCGTTAATGTCATGAATTGATAATTCTGAAGACGAAAAATTGTTGAAAACTAATGAAAACAAACAATTTAAAATTAAGGGTTAATTTTTATCCTTTTTTTAAGAAACAATAACAAAATTACAACTTGTCAGAGGAAATCAGTGGAATGACCAACATTTTTTAGTCAAACACTTAGATTTTTCTTTTTTTAATTTAAAAGAAAAAAATATAAATAAAAGGTAAAGACATTTCAGAGAATCTTATAATCAAAGTAAGAGATCAATTTTTAAAAAAAGATAAAAGAAGCTTAGAATATATTTTAAACTTAATATTAATTTTTTTCTGCATTTTTTTTTTTTTGAAAAGAAAAAGATTTCATTATTAGTTTTATGTAAAAAAAAAAAATGGGGAAGAAGGAATAGAAAAAATGAATGCATTTTGCATACATGTGATGGAACATATTGCTTGATTTTCTTAATTGAAACATATGTCCTCGAGTCAATTTAAAAAAAAAAAGATAAAAGCAGCTTATTTTAAACTTGATATGTTAATTTTTTTTTTTGCATTTAAAATGGATGTTAAACAGAATATGATGATGATTCTATCTATTGTCCAGCATAAATTGCAGCTTTTGGTCAACAATTCTTTGTTAGGTTTTCATGGAGTGCAAACTTGACCGAATCGGCTGAGAGTCCCAACAATCGACTTTTTCTCTTTACTCTTTTCTTTTTTCTTTTTCTTTTTCATTATTTTTTTTCATTCTTTTTTTTCATTCTTTTTTTCATTCTTTTTTACATTTTTTTTTTCATTTCATTCGTTTTTTTTTAATTTCATTCGTTTTTTTTTTTTCATTCATTTTCTTTTTTTTTAATTTTTTTTCTTTTTTCATTCTTTTTTTTTCATGAAAAAATATTTGTAAATCATCGTCAAATATTGTTTATTCTTTCACGTTTACGTTTGCTCCCTTCCAGCCCAACTAACTGCCAATACAGTGCAGGGATTGGGAGCCTCAATAGTACGAGTGGTTCACTTGGAAACAAATCAAAAACCAAGAAATCTCGCAGTAACATCAAAGACTGTTATGCTGGCACCAATGAAGGGACAGATTCAAGAGGTACCGAGTTTTTTTTTCTTTTTGATTATTTTTTTTTTTTAAATTTTGGTTTTCATTTTTTTTTAGTAAATGTTTTTGTTTTTTCTTTTTTATTATTTTAAAATTAATATTTTTTTCTTTTTCATTATTTTAACATAAATATTTTTTGTGTTTTTTTTATTTCTTTTTCATTATTTTAATATAAATAATTTTTTCTAATATTATGTTATGCTAATTTCCGCATCATTTATCAATTATTCAGTAATTCTTTTCTCAAGTTAATAATATCTGCAACTTGCGAATATTCAGGTGTTGGGACTGATGAAGTCATGGAAGTTCTCAAACAGCAACTTCTGGGTTTTCCTGGAGGTGTGACATGGAGCCGAGTTCTACTGCCACACATATTCCAACAACCACCCTCTCTATTCAACACTTAACAGTGGATAGCAACTCAATGTAACCGTCTGAATTGAGGTGGAGTTTCTTTTCTAAAGATGTGCGGCATTCGTTGGCAACACCCCCAACGATCAACCTTCACAGTCCGCATAAGATTGAGGACTAAGTTCCTCTCAAACTGTTCATGCCTGTTTACATTTTAGTCCCGAGAGCGGACTTGTTTTTCAGATTTTCGTGTCAAGATAACTTGCACTGGTCCACCTAGATGCTAAATCCAGTGGGGTTTTCACAAAGTAAAAAATCTAAGTCTACCGGTAATCAATGTTCTTATCTTAAAGATTGGTTGGTTGGTTGGTAAGAACTGCAAGCTTGTGGAACTCTCTACCTGCTGACTGTTTTCATCTTACTTAAAGCTAACAGGCATCTTCTGTATTTGCGATAATCATCTTTCGTTCTTGTTAGCTCTTCCGAAGCGATTTCCATATAAAAAAAATCTTTTTTAAATGGTCACACCTGCATCAAACATATTTTTATAAATTATTTTTTTATTTTTTTCAGGTGTCACTGGGAGTAATGTTCTGGAAGTGTACGATCTTTGCCCAAACCTACGTCAGGTGGATGTCGAGAAACTCCTAAAAGATTTAACTTGCCAGGGTGCCACATTACACTATGTCCCCCAAGACAATAGCAGCATCTCTCCTGACGCTACCAACTTACAAGTATCTGATTGTAAAACTATCCTGGCAATATTCCCCAGTGCCCCGTGTGCAAATCGTGTTCTTCAGAGTATCCCAAGCGGTAAATATAGACTAAGGTCTACATTGTCCAAAGACTCAGTAAGTCAAAAGTCCGAAAGGTAGGGAAGCGCGAATATTATTTTTATAGGACATTTTTAATATTTTATTTCAAGAGAGAGAAGATTGCGGCTGTTTTTTTTTTTTTCGATAGTACATGCACAAACCAATTGCAAATTGTTCACGAAAGATTGAATATTCTTTGTGTAGAACCCTAACCCTAGCCCAAGCCCTAACCCAAGCCCTAATCCTAACCCTAACCCCAACCCCAGCCCTAACCCTAACCCTAAACCCTAACTATTTTAACAGAACTTTACTTGAACTCATGCTTAAGGTAGTTAAATCTTTCCGAAACATTAGTTTATTTGAAGAAGAGAAAAAAAAAAGGTACAAGGAACATCCGAAGAAAGGTACAAGAACATCGGAATTTTCACATACCCAAATTGTTAACTTGTTTTTCCCCCCTCAGTCGTGGTATTGTCCGTGTACAGTCCATACATATCAACATATCCCCTTCACCAGTGTAATTGGTAATGGTGTTGTTGGTGATTACTGTTACCACTTGTTTACCACTTGATTACTGTTACCACTTGTTTACCACTTGATTACTGTTACCACTTGTTTACCGCATCGACACACAAACTTGCGCAAACTAAATCATAGTTAAAATCTACGAGCATCTCTTATTTGCTGCTACTTTTCAAAACGAAACCCTCGAACATTCAAATCCCTGCATTACCGTTTTTTTTTTCTTCTTCTTCTTCTTCTTTGAAATGTCAGAATATTCTCCCTGTTTTCCGTGCATTCGGCATTTACGATGCAACTTGTATGAACCATCCAATCACATCCTTTCTCTCTTCCTCAACATAAAGCATATATTTTATTATATGTCAATTTGTACAAAGAATACGACACACAAGTGGAAAAAAAAAAAAAAAAAAAGTTTGTAGAAGAGGTTGGTGCTTCGTGGCTTTGCAATCTCCGCAAAAAAAAAAAATGGTTAAATAAGATCCTAATTTAACAGTACGTAGACTGGTTGTTGTGTCGACAATTAATATTCAAAATTTCGGTGCTTCTGCAGTTTCACAACGACATTAGAATATTTCAAGAAATGTATAAACTTTGTTATGCACTTACGTGTTAGCTGAAAATAAGATTGTACAGAAAAAATTATGTGAATTCATCCAGTATTTATTAAATTATAAGGAAAACAAAAAAAAAACAAGCTTATGTTTCGTTAGACATTTTCACTATATTATATAGACAAGGGAGATTACTCAAATTTTATTTACTGGTATAACAAAAATGACTACCGAAAGATAAAATCGTTTTTTTATTTTTTATTGAATAAATACTGGATGAATTTACGTAATTTGTGGTGTACAGTCTTCTTTTCAGCTATCACCTAAGTACACAAAAAAGTTTATACATTTTTTTAGCTATTTTTTAACATGTTGGGGCTAAACAGCAGAAGCATCCAAAGTTTTTGTGAAAGCAAACACATAGGGAGATAATTCATATTTTTACCTTTAAGTTAAACTAGGAAGTATGCCCCTTACATCTTGAGCCTTTTTCGGTCATTATTTAAAATTGTCTCCATTGTAATAATCCTCCTGACCAGAATAATTATTTTCAGCAAGGAACTGAAGCGAGTAACACTTTTTTAGTGTAAAGAACATGCTGCAAGGATTAAAAAAGGGAGAAATCGCTAGTCAAAATCAAATATCGATTTATCAGATGCATTGTTATTTAGGTTTTGGAAAATTCAACAAGATCACTTTATATATTATTCGCTGTATCTACCCGGCGCTGTCTGGGAGTCTTTGTACTTCTAGCTTTGTTTTGCATTTTTTAAACTATGCTGTTTAAGTAGTATTATTTTTAATTTTTTAAATAGGATTTTTAAAGTTAAATTTAATTATCATTGCTTGATCATTAAATTATTAATTATAAATTATATATTTTATTACATTAGTGTTGTTTTATCTTTTCTATTTATAAAATTATTGAGTGTAAATAGTTTTCAAAACTTTTAATCTTTTAATAAATGAGGATTTGCTAAGAATTTTAAATGCTTCCAAGGGAAGCTACTTTTCATTAAAAAAAATCTTTGTTACCTCCTTTTCATAAAGGGAAAAAAAGTATCCGCTCTAACATGTTTCTTATACAGAATAAGTATTTTCAGAAAGAAACTGGTGTGAAATAAAATATATTCCTGACTATATAATAGTGGAAGAGAGAAACCAAAAATAAAATAGGCTAGTTTGAATCAAACATCGATATGTCTGACAGATTGCTATTTGGGTCTGACTTTGAAAAATCCAGAAGCTAATTTTATTAGATTATATATATTTTTAATTTTCTTAACTTTTGAAAACGAGTTTGTGGGCGACCATTTTGATGATTATTTGCAAGAGAAGGTAACTCTTGATACAAACAATAACGATTACTTGATGAGGAGGAGGAGCAAGCGGGAGAAGAAGAAAAGAATCTGTCTTTTGTTAATCCCAACACTAACCCTAAATTTGGGTTGGTATTTGAGACCCTAAATTCAGCTTATGAAACACAGCATAATGGCTGCCATATAAAATCATTCTAGAAAAATACAGAAATTTGAAATCGTAAAAAAAAAAAAAGAAATATTTGTGCGATTATTCGCAGGAGAAGATAACTCTTGATATAAAAATCATGCTTTTAACGATTACTCTGAAATTTATTTGACGATAGTGAGCACAAAAACCTGCTTTTCATTAACCCTATCGCTAACCCTAAATCCGGGTTGACAGTTGAGAACGTAAATACATCTGAAACAGATCGTGTGGCAGTCAAAATGGCTGCCGTACAAACGCGGCCCAGAAAGATCTAACAAACTTTAAATAAACAAAAAAAAAAGAAAGAACTACCTGGAATAATAATAATAATAATAATAACTGTCAACGCATCAAGTCTGCATAGCATAAAAATTAGAATTTTACTAGCTGTCCCTACTCGGCATTGCCCGGGATGCAGTATTCATTTTAGTTTTTAATTTTTATTTGTTTGAAAAATTTTAAAACTTATACAGAAAAAAAAGAAAGAAAACAGTTGTTATTACCAGGGGTAAGGTCTATGATAGCTGCGTAAAAAGCGTGATACTGTATGGCAGTGAGTGTTGGGTCCTCACCCAGGCCTCAATTGCTCGACTGTAGAAAAATGACAGGGCAATGATTAGGTGGATATGCAACGTAAAGCCGGACCAGATCCAGAACATTAGGTCAGATACTCTACTTAAGAAATTGGCCATTTCAAAACTTGATGTCCTAATAAGAGCAAATCATCTTCGCTGGTTCGGACATGTTGAAAGAAGCAAGGGGTATATCAGCACATGCAGAGACCTAAGGCTGGACAGCAAAAAGAAAACCGGGCGCCCTAAGAAAACATGGAAAGAAACCATCAGGCAAGACAGTAAACAGTGGCAAATGGACACAGTCAATCCCCACAACCGTGAGCACTGGAGACTTAGCATAAGGACAGCCGGACAACGTCGAACCTCTTGTCAAAGAGAACGTAGACAATAAACTTGGATAGTGAGTAAAAAATGAGTGTGAGTTGTAAGGTAGACAATAACATGTTAGGCCTCTCTTCAAAAAACAAAAAATAGCTAAAAAAAATGTATAAACTTTGTTATGTACTTACGTGGTAGCTGAAAAAAAGACTGTACACCAAAAATTATGCAAATTCATCCGGTATTTATTAAATTTAAAAAAAAAAAACGATTTTATCAGTCGGCCGCCATATTGTATCTATCAATTGTCAGATTTTATCATGGGTCGCCAAGTTATCTCCCTTGCCTAACAGTAAACTGAACTGGTTACTAAATGTCTACCGATACGTAAAATCGTTTTTTTTTCTTTTTAAATTTAATAAATACTCAATGAATTTGCGTCATTTTTTCTGTACAATCTTATTTTCAGCTAATACGCAAGTACATAACAAAGTTTCTTTAAATATTTTAATATCGTGGCAAAACGAAAGAAGAACCGACACTCCCTTTTGATAATCTTAAGTTAGAAATATGAGTTATTCCCCTTGTTGATTTTAATTTTTCGGTCATAATTAAAAGATGTTTTTATACTATCAGTCCAGGTGGGCCTACATGATTTTTTTTTTTTTTAATGTAGCGAAATATATTATTATAGTGCCAATAACATGGTACAACAATAGCAAATGAAAATCCGGTATATCAACTTAAATACTATTTAGGTCCAACTCTTAAAATCTCACGAAATAACTTTGGATGTTGGATGGATAAAATGGGTTTTTGCGGTGACTGCCACTTCAAGAAGCATCGAGAGTTCTTTATAGCACAGTTCAAATTCTTCTCGATATTTTTGTTTCCTCCGCACTAAGTATGTGCTAAACCTTCCTTTGTGCATCTACAATATTTTCTTTTTTTTTTCTTTAAAGCCCTAGTTACATTACCGCATACATATCACACCCTAACCCTAACCCAAGCTAACATAGAAGCCGGCAAATACGACTTATTGCATATTGTTAAGTTATGAAATACATATTTACATAGTCTATTAAAGGAAGTTATCAACAGAGATAATAATACCCACACACACACACACACTCGCAAGGGGGGTCACTCGATCTTTGTGTTGATTCATACCTGCCTCCCCCTCGCCACCCCCTCCTCCTCTACTCTCATTCTATCTCTCTCAAACACGCAGACGCATACATCCTATTACACCACACACACACACACACACATATGTTTACATGTGTACAGAAGATATTTCAAATTCCCGTCTGAAACACTTTTTTGGCCACCCACACCCAACCCCAACCCTAACTCTAAAAATCGACTTAGGTTTAGAAAGAAAGCCTTACACACATTCATCGTATTGAATTGTTGTCATTAAAATATGTAAAATAATATTGATTTTGTGTTGTTACTTTTTTTTTTATCATAATTTATCAGTAATGGTGTATATATTACTGTTGATTTTATTACTTACTTAGAACACCCGTGACCCGTTGGGTCAGTATTTGTTATATATATATATTATTAAATATTTATGAAAACCTGGAATTTGCAGATATTTTTTATTTATTATATTTTTCTGTTCATATCCATTCGTAAATTGAATATCGATGAAATATATCTGAACTTACTCTGCCTACACATCTCGTTCAGGAATCAGTGTTTTCATTTTACATTTTGGTAATTTGGTGGAAAACAACAAAATGATGATTGTCATGGTGTTATTTGATATATTCCAATGTGGAGGAAATTTACTGTCTATGAACATAGTCACATTTTCTTAAGAAAAAAACAAAAATGTTGTTTTATATGGTCTTTTCATTATTCAAAGTTAAAGGATTTCATTTTGTATAAGCATAAAAATGAAAATAAATTCTCCATTAGAACTGGTTGTATAATGAAAGGAATAAACAAAAACGCAGAACACCAATTGGTCAAATAAAACAATTATATATTACTGAGTTATTTAAAATGGTTATTTTGTGATTTCCGCCTTTATTATTAAAGACAGAAAAAAAAAATTTATTAAGATTTTTTTTTAAATATTAATCTCTTCTTTTTTTTTTGGTAATTTAAAAAGATGACAGGAGGGGGCTATTCTTCTTTCTTTTTTTTGTAATTTAAAAAGATAAGAGGAGGGGGCTATTCTTTTTTTTTTGTAATTTAAAAGATGACAGGAGTGGGCTATTCTTCTTTTTTTTTCATTTTTATCAAATGGTTGTTATCATAATCGTCATCAACAACAATAAATTTAGTTTTAAAAATAAAATATATATCTAATTATTACAAGAAAAACTTTGTTAGTTATTGCGTTCAATGCAGAGTGTATTTTTTTAAAGAAATTATTTCAAGATAATCTAAGTTGTTGGTTCATGTAAACGTACACGTGCGTAAACGTGACCAGAAGTTATCCATCGAATTTCAAAATAATAAGTTTGAATGTTAAACTTTTTCATTAAATCGCTTTAATTAATATTAATACTGCTACTAATAATAATATTAATATGAACAAACCTATTGTGTGTATATAAGAAAATTGGAGATCAAAAAATGCAAATGAATCATGCAAAATATTAATTTATTAGAGAGTGTTTCTAAAATTATTATGCAAATGAAGCATCTGAATAAGTGTGTTTTGGGAGTGTTCCGTTCGATATATATATAGGGTATTCGAAAATATTTTAATGTATAATTGAATTCAATAAACCTAACGTGTTTTGATATAAATATAGTTCAGATAAATGAAAAAAAAAAACTTTTGCCTTTATTCATTTAAATATATAAATTTTCATTAAAACAATGAAACGGTTATGTAATTTTCAAAAAACATTTTCTAATGTTGGTTCATGAAGAAAGAAGAACAAAGTAAAAACCGGTTGAGACCTGTTTTTAAACAAATGCAACGTCATTCTGGCATGTGTTTTTAAAATAACAGCATTTCTCTCCCACTTTTCGTAATATAATTCCATATTTTGTTGAAGAAGGCGACAGGAGTTGCCGAAAATTTCAAATCCTGCAATGTGAAAAGAAAAAACGAAAAATACCTATATATTTAAAAATATATATGTACCAAACTACGAAACAAAAAACGTCCAATCAAACCGGAGGGATTTAATAAACAAAATTATGCGTTACAGCGATCTGAAATTGGCTTGTTTTTGTTATTTATTTGCTTTAAGATCTTACAATATTGGGGGAAAAAATAAGGAATTTCAACTTTACACAATTTTCGAATTTTTATGAATAAAACTCATTTTTAAGCTTTTTATATATTGTTCAAATATATGTTGAGTCGCCATCCATCGTTCCATTGTTATGTAATGAGAGATGGTTGAGTTGAGCTGGATCACATGTTGAGGAAAGGGCTTTTTTGGGGTTTGTTTTTTTTCTTTAGTTCACCCCAAACAGGGTATATTGCTACTGTGAATTAGGGGCCAGATTTATAGGGGCATCCTAAGTAGGGAGATAGACAGATAGATTTATATGCAGTTATTTTGAGTCGGACAGCAGTCATCTATGGAGGGTCCCTTTCGGAGTCATTGTCGCCGTGATCAACGTAAGTAGAGATAGCCTAATGGAAACTTTCGGAGAGCAAACCCTGTAATTAATAACCTGACGAGGGAAATAAAGAATTTTTCGTCGTCTTTCTTCAAGAAACGATTCCAATGATGAGAGTGCAGTCCAATGATGGGTTCCTCTCTCTTCCGATCTGAAGCACGTGGTGAAATTGGAAGGGGGGGGGGGGGGAATAGCTTTACTTTTAACACCTTTAAAACCAAGCTTCTCTCCTTTCACCACCAACGCTCGGATCACTGTTTTGTCTCAGTCGCAATGAATGGCTCTCTCCTTGATGAATCCAAGGGAAACAAGGCGTTAAAGTCTAACAGGTATTCATTTGGTTGCACTGTGAACTAAATTTATATTTGAATAGAAAAAATTCTAAATATAAATAAAAGAATACGCACACATACACGCACACATATATATATATATATATATATATATATATATATATATATATATATACATCTGTCCCGTTCTGAACCTGCACGCGTGCGTTCACTGCACTGACCATGATCGTCCCCACTCGTCATGCCTGTCTAAAGATGTGGCGCGATTTCAGTCAGTGCTGCACCAAAGAATTCTCATCCCAAGTAAAACCACGAGTCCAGTAACTTTTTCTGGCTCGGAATCTATCCATCTAACACTTATCGTTGGCTAGTTTTTGACCTTGAAGTAGTATTTTTTTTTTTTTTTAGCTCTTTACATCAAGTGGCTTCATGCCTTGTCTGGAGCGACATCCATAAAAAAAAGGTTTATTTGTCGAAGGTTACAAAAGATACTCATGTTCTTATGGTTGAATGGCAGACTTGCAAAATAAGATCTTTTACCGCGGTAAAATAACAGTCTTTTAGCTAAGAGCCCGATGTTTATTTTACAACTTCAACTACCGACTTTCATAACTCACAACCTGTCAAAACGGACTCAGCCTTGAATTCCAGAAGCGACTAACAACAACAACAGAATCTTTTGAATCTTTAACCCAGCTCTTATCATCATCATCATCATCATCATCATCATCATCATCATCATCATCAAATTATCATATTAGGATCATTATTAGTAATAATTGCACTGGAAGTCGCTGGAAAATGACCGTGGGGTAGGCCGATGACAAGATGGGCAGAAACCCTGCACAAAGATCTCTGTGAAATCGGCCTTTACCCGGACCAACCCTGTGATCGTGTCAAGTGGAGACAAAAATCCATCATTGCAGACCCCGCAGTAGCTCGGGATTAACGGATAGGAAAAAGAAGATTCTTATTAGTAGTAGTAGTAGTAAGAGTAGTATTATTATTACTTTCTCCACAGATAACCTTGTTACAAAAAAGATCTTTGATGTGGGTATGTTTACTAGTAGATACATTAGCTAGTACATATTGCTGAGATATATGTTGGAAAAAAAGGGTCAAGGGATTAACCCAGCTGAATCATGAGAACAAGAAGCCGATGACGTGAGTGAACATGATACACACTTGTTCGAGGCTGATGAGAAATTTCTAGAGGAAGATAATTAGTCTGGCATCAATGAAACAATACATATTTGAAACCGTTCTCAGAAAATTATAAAATAATTAAGCGATACATTTAAAACATAAATAACTGTTTCTCTTCCCCCCTCACCTTGACCTTTCAGCTACAGGACGATCGTTTGGTTGAATAAGTCGTTCATTCTAAAACTGTTGTTCAGATTAATGGCATAATAAGTAATATAAGAAGTATGCCACATCCTTTGTTTCAGCAAGACATCGCAACACACACAGATGTGGCAACACCTGTACTCGGTCTGGCAGGATCACACAAGATGAATAAGGCACGCATGATGACCAGCGACCAGCAATGAAGGTATGGATTTTAAAGTTGATTAAAACAATTAAAGCACTAAACGCATGGTTGAGGACATGCGTTGCATGGAGAGAAATGATTTAAATGTTTTAAAGACAGATTTAGATCTGATGACCTCAGAGGAAGATTAAATCAGGACAGTATAGAGGGATGTGTGCAGAACAGAAGATTTCATTGGTACGATCAAGTTGAAAGAATGGGTAGGAGTTCGTAAGGTAGTACATGTAAAACAGTTGAGGTAGCAGGGGCAGTTTGTAAGGGAAGGCCAAGGAAAACATGAGAGGAAGTGATAAGGTTGAATTTGAGAGAAAAGGGGGATAAATAAAGATCAGATAGTTTAATTTTGAAGTTAATTTCTAAAAGCTGTCCAACATATGCCAGCATGTAAAACATGTTAAACTGAATATAACGATGATGACGGCTGGGCAGCGGAAGTTCAACAAAGATTAACGCAACTTGTACCTACCTGTTACTACACTCTGACCCGAGCTCAAAGGCCCACGATAAGGCTACCAGTCTTGGAAACTGGAAATGGTCCAGTTAGTCAGTTGCAAATGAAAATAAAAAGACGATTTTTTTTTTTTTCTTTTTAAGTTTTGCCATCTTTGCTAAATTGCGAGAATCAAAATGTCTTTTTTTTTTTCATTTTTTTTTTCGGCCGAAAAACATAAAATTATGAAATAGTGTAACAATTAAACTTTGTGTGAGTTGGACTACAATTCTCACCTTGGATGTTATTTTCACAACGTTTCAGCCGATGTAACCTCTGACCTTCTTCAAGTGAAAGTTTTCGAACTTGGGAATCTTTATGTCGAACTCAAGGAAATAACACTCAAGATGAGAATAGTAGTCCGAAAAATCAAAATTATCAATCAACACTTCAAAAAAAATTTTGAAACCTAATTCTTCATCATCATCATCATCATCATCATCATCATCAACAACAACAACCGGTTTATTTGTTGAATCAGGCCACAATTGATCATCTGATGGGGGTGGGGCCTGATTGTCTAGTCTCGATCTAAGTCTTCCCCTCCATTCTTGTCTTTGGTGAGGCTCGACAGAATTCATCTCCAAGGCTCTCCTATCACGTTTGATCACGTCCTTCTAAGACAACTTGGGTCTGCCTGAGGTGGTCTTCTCAACTGTCGGACTTTAACAATCCAGCCATTGCTGCGCCCAACATGCCCCCAACCAATGCAGTCGGCTCTTCTGCATGATGTCCGCAAGGCTTTTCAAGTGGACCTGTGTGAGTAGAGACAAAAACAGATCCAATTAAACTCTTTATATTATTTGGACTACTGTTCTCATCTTGAATGTTATTCTCACAACGTTTCGGCCGATGTAACCTCCAACCTACTTTATTTGTAGTCTTAGTATCGCCTATACTGAGGATTGAACCTTCAACTTCCAGAAGACTGTCACTTAGAACTGATATAACTTAGCACTTTTATCCGTTGCGCCACGGGTTCATGTGGATAATTCTAGCACGAATTTTAGTAGCCTTAAACCTATTCCTGTTTTAGATGTGTCGTGTTACTACATATTTCTTGGAGATTGAAGGTTCAATTTTCCTTCCAGCCGATACTAAAAATACAATTACAAATTACTTAAAACTTCTATTCGGTGATAGCTGATGAAAAAAGTCTACCCCTGTGAATTGAAAAAAAAAAAAAAGGTTCCATTCGAAATTCCATACACATTCCCGAGTTCGACAAGACGCACCTGAAGATACAAGATGAGAACAGTAGCCCGAATAATCCAAATAATCCAAATCAGCAATCCTCATATCAAAAATTTCAAACCATAATTGAACTCTATTTTACCAAGTTATCTCCCTTGTTCCGTTGGATTCGTAATGTATTCGTCGTTCAAACGGAATTGAAATTTCTTTCCAACAAGGACAAATACTCATCGCTAAAAAAACGTGGGTTTTGCGTGATTTCAGTTAAGTAACTGCTTAGATTCGTCTGCTTTTAGAAATTAAATGTCATTTATTTGCGTCTTTGCTCAATTATGAAATGTATGCATAGAAGACGAATCTCAATCTAAAAATATTAGTTTTTTATTCTCTCGCACGTGTTCAAGTAAAGCAATTCTTTTTTTTTTTTATAAATCTTATTAATTTTTTAAATTATGTTATTGTTTGTTAGTATTTTTTTTTTTGTAAATTTGTGTTGCTATCTTGAAGCGGTTAGCTCCCAAAGAGGCTGCCATATTTTATTGATTAGTTTTGTCTGTTTTTCGCAGTGGTTTCAGGTGAAATCAGTTCTCCGTGCAAATGATCCGGTAAAATTGTCGATTCCTAACGAAAATGGCGGGCAATAAATCGTTTGCAGTTTTCCGACCTCACAAATGAGTCAGTAAACCCAAATAAATTGTTTTGGGCTAATTTCAAATTTACCTTAAATTATTTTACAGTTGGGGAATTAGTCCCAAACAATTTATTTGGGTTTACTTACTCATTTGTGAGGTCGGAAAAAATTAGAAAACTGCAGACGATTTATTTTGGGTGAGAAACGACAATTTTACCAATTATCCTTGTGCGTTCCTTTCATATGCTTTCTTCTTTTCTGAGTGAGGGGACAATCAGTCGGGGGGGGGGGTATTAGTTTTACTTTTTCTTCATGCCCACCTGATAATAAACATAATTAATCATGGATTGTATTTCTGAAGATGTTTGAATTTATTATTTGTTTCTGACAAAATAAAACATATCCTCCCTTACACTAAGCCCGAGTAGCACCCCCCTTAAAAAATAAAAAAAAAACCTGCGAACAAAATTAGAAAGAGTTGTTGCCACCCGGACTTAGGGTAATGCTAGCGTTAAGAGAGTTTTTTTTAAGTTGCTGAAAAAGCGCTAATTTTTAATCATATTTCTGGATATTTACAAAATAAAAAATAATCTGCAAAATCAGGAAACAACTGAATAAGGTGGATTAATTTGCCCTGTCACCGGTTGCAAAGTCATAAAAAAGATAATCGATAAAAATTTGTCAGTTATTTTGGAAAGCTAACCGTTTCAATATAAATATTATGGTAAATTAGTCGTTTCCCAGACAAAATGGTTGTTTTTTTTCTGATTTTTTCCTACTTCACAAATGAGTAAGTAAACCCAAATAAATTGCTTTGGACTAATTTCCCAGCTGTATTTCTTTTAAAATAATTTAAGGTAAATTTGAAATTAGTCCCAAACAATTTATTTAGGTTTACTTATTTGTGAGGTCGGAAAAACGCAGCCGATTCATTGTCTGCCATTTTGGCTAGGAAACGACTAATTTACCAATATTATTATTATTAACTGACTTCTTGAAGTCGGTTCAATTTTTAACACGGTGTTAGGTTCGTTTAACCTAAAATGATCTCCCCCTCCTCTCGGCCAGTTGATATTTCCCGACGAGTTTTTCCTCTTCCTCCCAACATTTGTGGGTGTTTTTCTTGTTTTTTTACAATCACATCCCCATAAATTTCGACGAATTTTGATAACAAACGAGTAATTTTTTTTAGGTTTCATTTTATTTTAAAATCTCACTTATTACGTAATACCGTAATACGATTACGGCCGCCGCCATGTTGTCTGTCTCCATACTAAACTACGGTAGCACAAAACGCGCACTATTTTTACGTTTGGTGCACCGTTAACCTCATTTTCGATGTTTCTTCCTACACATGATCGTCAAGTATTGTGACTATTTTGTGCTGCCGTAGTTTTATATCGTGGCGAAATTCATAAATCGTAAATTATGCTTTCATTATTTGTTTCTTATCGAAGTACTTTCACAGATTAGGACCCACGTTAACTTTGACCCTAACTTTAACCCTAAACCAAACGATAACCCTAACCCTCACTTTGACCCTAATCCTAACGACGAGGTCAAAGTTAGTGCGTGTCCTAATCTGTGAAAGCATCCTTATCGAAATTCATATGCTAATTTCTATTTTAGTCATGTAAATTATTTCGAGTGAAATAGGTGTCGGTATTAATCCTAAATAACTTATTTTTACTTAAACAATGATTTAGTAAAAATGACGGCATTCATGCAGTATAGTTAACAGCTGGGAAATCGAAAACAAACGAAATATATAACAAATAATTTTTACCAAACGCAAGAAAATTTAATTTTCTCCCGACCTGTATAATTATAAAGTGTGGAAACTGAATATGTGCACTTCTGTCGTATATATGAAGCAGCAGATTTTCTGTCCTTCTACTGAAAATAAAGGGAGGTAATTCAACCGGAAGTGATTTTTTTACAACATAAAAAAAAAAATGCAAGACTGATTTGTTTTTGGGTAACAAGAAACAATTAACAATTTCTTTTTTTTTATTATATGAAGTAAAAAAAATTTAAATAAAAAAACCCTACCCCTAACCCTAACCCTAACCCTAAATCCTAACCCTAAGAAATCAGGCGGTGTGCCTGTAAAAAATCTATTGTTTTTTTGCGGCTGGTTCATTAAATTACCAATGTCTCGAAGATTAATCTCATTTAACTCCATTTTCTAAATACTAAATTCAACTTCCGGTGAATTCTGAATGAATGGTACTTGGAGAAAAAAAAACGGAACTCTTCAATTTCGATTTCTTAATCGGCAGCTGCTTCATATATACGGCAGAAGTGCCTGAATATGTTATAGTCACTTTCACTTAGCCGAACACAAGTAAATCCAAAATAGCGGTCGATTTTTGTTGAAGGTGATCGCTAATTTAAGGCTTAAAATATAGTTTTTTAAAAAAAGGACGTACCCTCTCACTACCCCTAAGTTCGAGTTATGAAATTAAAAACTTGAATACAGTTTCAGAACTTAAAAACTATACAGGTCGGTAAAAAATTAAATTTTCTTGCGTTTGGTAAAAGTTATTTGTTGTATATTTTGTTTGTTTTAATCAGGCAGAACAATCGAGAATCGCAACTTCTGCTTACTGCCGTAAGTTTTAAACCAATTGTTTTTGTATTTAAAAGTACTCAGATTTATAATGAAATTAAATAATTTATATGAAAATGTCGGATTTATAGAAATTGTGTATTTTAATTATAAAAAATATACAAAACATTGAGATTGGGAGAAATTGAGGGGGCACTTTTGGGAGTTGTCAAATGAAATATTTAACAGAATTTGATCTTGATATCGATACTGTACTAAGGGTTTTAATTTTTTTTTCTTTTTTTTTTTTTTTTTTTTAACAGTTGAATTGAGAAGATAGTTAAAGGGGAGATGCCCAAGGAGGCATAATAAACAAATAATAATGATCAAAATCAATTGGTTTAAAACTTGCGGAAGTCTCGGTTGTACTGCTCAATGGTTTGATGGGGACCAAATGAAGGAGGAGTTAATGCCTGGGATGATGGCCTCCTGAGTCTGAGCAGAACCTGTTTTTAGTCCGAAGGCCAGAGAGTACCGGAATTATAACAATAACAACCGTAAATTTCTATGAATCAGTATCGTACAACTCGATTCTGGTTTCCCCGATTCTTCGAAGGGACCACGTGAAGGTTGTCAGAATTCATGAGTGAAAGTAGTTCTATAGAACAGACAGGATTCTAACATGTCACACCCACGTCGTCAGTCCACGTCAGTAACAACTTCAACATGGCCACCTCCCAATCGTCTGATGAGGTCAGTTGAACTTGATGGGGTCGAAATGAAGACAATGAGAATTATCAACGTTATTTATTTATTCATTTATTCATTTTATGCCTCTTAAAATATTCAACCTAATGTTGTGGTATACAAATAGGTTTTCAAGTATCGCATGATATTATTGAAACCTCAATGGAAATGCTGGCCATTTATAATGTGTCAACAGACACTATCGACCAAAACTGTCTCTCAATGGTCCACTGGGAATTTGCCCCGTTTCTTGATAGCTCTCTTTAAAGGTCATTCTTCATTCAACGACGACGACCACCACCATCATCATCATCATCATCTAATTGGAAGTCTTTTACTTGTGAAATCCTTCCCGCCCAGAGGTCCTAATTTTTATTCACGCATGATATAACCTAATGTATCGTTTGGTCATTAAATTGAAACAAATCAGTTATTATTTCACTAATATATATAAGTAAATAAATAATAATAATAAATAATAATAATAATAAAACATTACCCTTAAGATTACAGTATATGATAATTTGCATATCAAATAATACTAATTATAACAATAATAAATATAATAATAATTATAATATTTACACCCAAGAACCATTATGCGATATGGTAGTTAGCATATCAAATTATATATATATATATATATATATAGCAATATCCTGGTTCATTTGACAGACCGCTCGATGCATCTAAATGGATGCATCTAAATGGATGCATCTAAAACCGTACATTTTAAAAATTCTGGTGACTTTGATCATTTTGGATATCAAAGAAATTACTAATATTGACACCAAAATGGAAGCCTTCGTTTTAGCCTTGAGAGACAATCGATATATCCATGTAAGGGTGCCTGCGTGGGGGGTCTATTGTGAAGCAAGGGTTGCGTAATCAACAATCACACTTTTTCTGAACCGGTATTGTTTGAGTTCATTGGCAAGGAGAAGTCCAGGATGACATTGCTGGAAATAAGCAGAGAGCACTCACTCCTATATACAGCATCTAGTATTCTCAAATGGTCACCAATGTAGTACGGACCAGACTCAGCGTCACGTAACTTCGGTGATCTAACGGGGCCCGGAATTTCAATGTGATTGTGCTTTATATTGACTCCAAAATATAAGTAGGCTTTTGCTATGTTTATCTTATACTAGCGATATTCACCCAACATTGCCCGTATGAAGATATATTGCTGGTCAGAAATAGTTTCAAATATAGTCATGTTTACAATTTTTGACTTGAAAAAAAAAAAGTTAAAAATAACATTTGCAATATGAGGTAAAGTAATAAAAAAAATACTGACACGGTGGTGTTTTCTAAAAAAAACAAAACTTTATTGATGATGTGTGTAAGACAGGAACCGCAGTAGAATTGAGAAAGTTTTTTTCAGTGTCGATACGTTGTTAGTTTCGTATTTACAACATTAGTAAAAACAGAAGAGTTCTCCAAAGGAGAGATAATCAACACAAGGAAAGCTACTCTCAATTACTTATAACACTGCGTTTTTATACAGACAGCTGTAAAATGGCAAATGGCTTTAACATATCGAAATAAATTTAATTATTTTAAATCTTAAATATACCAATAAAAAAATTAATTATTTCAATGTTTAAAACATTTGGTGCTTATGCGGTTTACGGACTGGGCGATTTTTTTTTTAAATAGGATTTTCAAGTTAAATTTTTTTTAATTACGGTATCTTTTGTATATTAAATTGTTAGATGAAAGCACAGAATAGTTAATAACGTCCCCCCACCTCCCCATGTTAAGAATGGCTTTCTAAATAATAACGTTATTATTTCAGCCCGGTCCGTAAACTACATAAGTACCAGACATTTTATGAAATACAGTCTTCACTGAGATATTCTTTGTTTAATTTTATTTTGTTTTTATGAAAATTTAACCCTTATTGAAACTTATTTGCATGTTCTAATTATTATCATATCGATTCCTATAACACACGCACAAACATTGACTTTTATATATAGATAGATAAGTTGTTTCTTTTTGCTTGTTTTTTTTAATGGAAATCGCTCCAGACAAGGCATGAAGCCACTTGATGCAAGGAACTAAAAAATACTACTTAAAGGTCAAAAACTAGCCAACGACAAGTGTCAGATGGATAGATTCCGATCCAGAAAACAGCCATTCTTCCCCCTTTGTCAGAAACATCGCTCATGAAATGTGAGGACTAAAGGACAAAATAAGGGAAGCGAGAGATACGAGGCTGCCGAAAGTAAATCCAAGTTAGTCACTTTCTACTCTCCTGAAAGTTCTTCACTGATATGTAAGGTATATCTGGAAAGCAGCCAACTAATTTTAATATTCTGATAAATTGATTGCATGGTTTCGACGTAAGTTGGCAATCAACCAAACGCGGGCAACTTACATTGTACGTGCATTAACAGTCGACAGTTCCCCATGGAATTTCGTTTGGCTTGCAATGGTCAGACCCACTACGGGTGAACGTAAGTGTATCATGTGACTTTTGCCTTCATCGTAAACTTTTGATTGAAACTTGGCCATCTGTCTGTGGAAACTTTTCAAATAATTAAAAAAAACGTTTTTTTTTTCGGAAATAATTTCAATAAAGATTAGATTAAAATGTTGGCACCGAAAATTCCGCCATTGAAAAATGATTAATTCTCTGGAAGAGTTTCAAAAGGAACCATTGAAAAATATGGATGGTAGCCATTTGCAGGGAAATCGTTGTTTGACCGTATGTGTCTACGGAAGATGGGGGGGGGGGGAGAACGGCTATTTTTTAAGATGCGTCCATTCACTCCACATGTTTAGCGATGAAAATTCGGCCAGGTTTCACTTCCATACATCATCACATTGCGTACACATGCCTAATAGACTCTTCCCTTGGTCGACAGTGGTAGCTCTCTGCTGGTTAGTAATGACAGAAGTTCCATGAACTTACTTGATCCACTACTAACTCTTGCAATTACACTAGCACCTGCTCCATCCTGTGCTCCAATGGTATCACGAAGGTAACAAAACTTCTGGAAAACCTCAATAGCTGTTTTGCGTAGAATGAAGAAGTCCGACTATATTTTCGGAGAACAGAACTAGTTTCCTCCCTTTGATGTTGATAAATCTGTTACATAAGTATTGACATGTTTGACCTCTGCCGGAATAATTGGGTTTATATTTAGAAAACTCTTGTGAAAATCAATTGTCTAACATTGCGTAAGTTCCATGCGCGCGTTGTTTGCCTGGAATCATAAAGTTGAGAAGAACGGAAGAGAAGAAAAACTATGAATTTTAAAAAAGAAGAGAATAATTTCAAAAAGAAAAAAAAGGGTGAGAAAGATAAAGCGCTCAGTTTTTTTGGTTTTTTTTCAAATCATTTCGAATTTTCATTTTGGGGTCGATTAAAAATGTGCCCATCTTTGTCCCTATTTTCTTGGCTCCCCACGACACAACAAGTCGGCTTTTGTTGTGGGGAAAATTTTGGCGTGACAGACAAGCAGCAAAAACTTAGGGGTGAGATGCAAACAGAAAAAATAAGTGTGACAGACAAAGAGTGAAAACTTAGGCTTGACAGACCAGCAGCAAAAACAGACCAAGGGTGAAAAAATTAAGTCTGGTGTGCCTAAGTTTTTTATATTTTTTTATGCCTCAGTTTTTTCTCTTTCTCTGTCACGCCTATTTTTTTTTGCTTGTCTGTCACGCCTTTTTTTTGCCTGTCTGTCATGCCTAACTTTTTTTTGCTTGTCTGTCACGCCTAACTTTTTTCTTGTCTGTTACGCCTAACCTTTTGTTTGCTTGTTTGTCACGCGTAACTTTTTTTTGCTTGTCTGCCACGCCAAACTTCTTTTTTTTTGCTTGTCTGTAACGTCTTTTCTTTTTGCTTGTCTGTCATGCCTAACTTTTTTTTTGCTTGTCTGTCACGCCGTTCTTTTTTTTCTTGTCTGTTACGCCTTTTTTTTGCTTGTCTGTCATGCCTAACTTTTTTTGCTTGTCTGTCATACCTAACTTTTTTTTGCTTGTTTGTCACGCCTAACTTTTTTGCTTGTCTGTCATACCTAACTTTTTTTTTGCTTGTCTGTCACGCCGTTCTTTTTTTTCTTGTCTGTCATGCCTAACTTTTTTTGCTTGTCTGTCATGCCTAACTTTTTTTGCTTGTCTGTCATACCTAACTTTTTTTTGCTTGTTTGTCACGCCTAACTTTTTTGCTTGTCTGTCATGCCTAACTTTTTTTTTGCTTGTCTGTCACGCCGTTCTTTTTTTTTTCTTGTCTGTTACGCCTTTTTTTTTTGCTTGTCTGTCATGCCTAACTTTTTTTGCTTGTCTGTCATACCTAACTTTTTTTGCTTGTCTGTCACGCCTAACTTTTTTGCTGGTCTGTCATGCCTAACTTTTTTTGCTTGTCTGTCACGCCTAACTTTTTCTGTTGGTCTGTAACGCTTAAGTTTTTTCAATAAATCTAAATATTTACAAAATTATATGGCCACTCTTTATGCTAAACTGGCATGTCGATTATGACAATCTAGTCGGGATAGATCTCTTCTGTTCAATGGTCAGATGAGGTCAGTTGAACTTGATGGGGACAAAATGAAGACAATGAGAATTATCAACGTTATTTATTTATTCATTTATTCATTTTATGCCTCTTAAAATATTCAACCTAATGTTGTAGTATACAAGTAAGTTTTCAAGTATCGCATGATATTATTGAAACCTCAATGGAAATGCTGGCCATTTATAATGTGTCAACAGACACTATCGACCAAAACTGTCTCTCAATGGTCCACTGGGAATTTGCCCCGTTTCTTGATAGCTCTCTTTAAAGGTCATTCTTCATTCAACGACGATGATGATGATCATTATTATTATTATTATTTGTACTCACAAGAAGTTCTCACACAGATCATCGTTAATGATTACTCACCGACAATAACCAGTGGTATTTCCTGGAGTCTGAGTGACAACATTATTATTATTGATTCTCCTAACCCAGAGGTTGTAATTTTTAGTCACACATGTACTGTAATGATATAACCTAATTAACTTTGGTTCAATTATTAATTCAATAATAAAACAATAATAATATAACCTCATTATTTATACAATATTGTTGGGTTATTAAATTATTAACTGAATCAAATTGTTATAAAACTAGAACTAATTTGGTGAAGATGATGTCGTTTCAATGGCAGCCATCTTAAAGCTGAAAAGTTCAAGATAACCCAAGTAGGTTTGCAAGTATCGCCTGATATTATTGAAACCTCAACGGAAGTGTCAGTCACGTTATCCGTCATGCGATACTTGAAAACCTACTTGTATACCACAATGCAGACACTATCGATCAAAAGTTTCTCTCACTGGTTCACTGGGATTTTCCCGCGTTTATTTACAGCTTTCTTTAAAGGTCATTCTGTAGAAATGAAAGTTGAACAAAGAAAAAAAAACGGCATACACAAAAAAAAAAAATCAAAAGTCCGACATCCGAGTTGTACTGACAATTCTCCAAAACACGATAAGTCCAACTCTCAACAATTCTTCAAAACACGATGAGTCCAACTCTCAACAATTCTCCAAAACACGATGAGTCCAACTCTCAACAATTCTTCAAAACACGATGAGTCCAACTCTCAACAATTCTCCAAAACACGATGAGTCCAACTCTCAACAATTCTTCCAAAACACAATGAGTCCAACTCTCAACAATTCTCCAAAACACGATAAATCCAACTCTCAACAATTCTTCAAAACACGATGAGTCCAACTCTCAACAATTCTTCAAAACACGATGAGTCCAACTCTCAACAATTCTTCCAAAACACGATGAGTCTAACTCTCAACAATTCTTCCAAAACACGATGAGTCTAACTCTCAACAATTCTTCAAAACACGATGAGTCCAACTCTCAACAATTCTTCCAAAACACGATGAGTCCAACTCTCAACAATTCTTCAAAACACGATGAGTCCAACTCTCAACAATTCTTCAAAACACGATGAGTCCAACTCTCAACAATTCTTCCAAAACACGATGAGTCCAACTCTCAACAATTCTTCCAAAACACGATGACTCCAACTCTCAACAATTCGTCCAAAACACGATGAGTCCAACTCTCAACAATTCTTCCAAAACACAATGAGTCCAACTCTCAACAATTCTTCCAAAACACGATGAGTCCAACTCTCAACAATTCTCCAAAACACGACTCTCGTCAATTGAGTAACAAAACGACAATTCAATTTCTTTCTCTATTTCTCGCTTAACACTCGACGTATCATAATGTTATCGTCAAACCCCCGGAGGAAAGTTTCTACTAATAAGAATTCGCCCCTGCAAAACAATGGTCATTTGCATAAGTGGACTCTTGTCCTAGCATAGAAATAACAAGATTATATCTTGTAAGCGAAACGCTCTGGGTTCAATCCCCAATGAATGACACATGGCGCGTGGACCCACATAATGGCTGCTACACATTCTTCATTCAAAAGTGAATATATATTTTTTATTAGTGTAAAACTAATAAAAATATATTTATTAACGAAAAATTTTAGCCTGAAGATTCTCCCCGGGGATGAAACGCAGGAGCCTCTGTGTAGCTTAATTGTCATAAATATTTTCATAGCTTACTATATATATATATATATATATATTCAAATGGAAGTAATATCTGAAGAGGGCCTAGATGCTTGAAACACGTTATAAGATTATAAAATCATGGGATAATATAATAAAAAACAATTTTTGAAAAAAGTTTTTTACAAATGGTAGCCTCACTTCTTTATATATATATATATATATATATATATATATATATATATATAGTGAATGCTTTTATTCAAACATGTACAAGGTCTGCTACACTGGCATGTCGATGTTATTGATCTACAGCTCTCAAGAGCTGAGGTCTCATCAGGCAGAGAATTTTTTTATGATCCAACCTGGTCGTTGAATTCCAGGAAGAATGAAGTCAAGCAAAGAAGAAGAGGAGAAAAAATAAGTCATGTGACCGATTTTTAAAAATATATTTGCCGTTAGAAATCCATATTTTCATTTTTTTATCCAACGCTGAGCTGGGGTAGAGGGGGGAGCGTTGGATAAAAAAATGAAAATATGAATTTCTAACGGTAAATATATTTTTTTAAATCGGTCACATGACTTTTATTTTTTCTCCTCTTCTTCTTTGCTTGACTTCATTCTTCCTGGAATTCAACGACCAGGTTGGATCATAAAAAAATTCTCTGCCTGATGAGACCTCAGCTCTTGAGAGCTGTAGATCGATAACATCGACATGCCAGTGTAGCAGACCTTGTACATGTTTGAATAAAAGCATTCACAATACAGCTCTATATTTTTATTGCGCACTCTTTTATAAGCCCAGTTTGATTCCCTTTGAATTTCTACCCTGTGGATTTTTACCCTACCTGGATTACTATATATATAGATATATATATATATATATATATATATATATATATGTGTGTGTGTTTTTATTGGTGATTGCAGCGTTCGTTGTTTTTTGCTTACTACTACTATTTCGATTGTTTCACTCTCTGAGTGATTAAGATGCAGAAAAGTGCATTATTAGTCGCCCTTAACTTTATAGTTAGGAAAATATTTATGGCAATTAAGCTACACAGAGGCTCCCACGTTTCATCCCCGGGGGAATCTTCAGGCTTTTTAACATTATTTTTACACATTCAGATCCATCTTGCTACATTGTGAAGAGGACACCTACAAGAAAGACGAAGAACGAATTACAAAAAAAAAAAAATTGTCGTAAAATTTTGGGTTTTGTTTTCAAATTATTTTTTTAAAGAAACGTTTTCTTTTTTCTTTAGAAACCTTGGAATATTCAAGAACGGTTTTTGGTCTTCATAAGGAACTGCAATGGTATCAAATCATTTCATCTTTTATTTCTTTTTCTATTCTCTGGTTTATTTACATCTCTCTCTCTCTCTCTCATATATATATATGTATATATATATATATATATATGGGAAATGAAAAAGGAAAAACTAAAAGATGTTTTTTTATGTATTCATCAACGTTTCGTCTTTATTTGTAAGACTTCCTCAGGATGATAATTTTAAGAAAAATGTCATGCAAGTACATGAAAATTATCATCCTGAGGAAGTCTTACATTAAAGACGAAACGTTGATGAATACATAAAAAAACATCTTTTGGTTTTTCCTTTTTCATTTCCCATTTCGTCAGATTACTCTCATCCTTCTTTTCTCATATATATATATATATATATATATATATATATATATATATTTATATATATAATAAATATTTGTTTTGTTTATTATCTATGTACGTATACGTTTCGTCCTTTATAATCGGGACTCATCAGCATAGAGATATAACTATTCACTACTGGTCATGCGATCTGAAACTCCAGATTCCAAGTATTTTACAACTCAAATCCCGACATCTAGAACCACTGGGCCAATGCTGAATAGCGAATAAACAGTGATAATTTTAACACTTTATCCGGCGTCTTGACGTCATATATATATATATATATATATATATATATATATATGAGAAAGGAAGAATAAGAGTAATCCGACGTAATGGGAAAAGGAAAACCCAAGAGATATATATATTTTTTTTAATATATATTCGTCAACGTTTCGTCTTTATTTGTAAGACTTCCTCAGGATGATAATTTTAAGAAAAATGTCATGCAAGTACATCGAAATATTGGTTGACATGATGGGTTGATGACACACATTCTTGACATAGCCAACTGGTCAATACTCCTACCCTCCAAAAAGTTCACACCTAACCACAACAAAATTTCCCCTCACCCATCTCACCCTTTCGACTACTTCTTTCACACTCTTACTCACCCATCCCGCCTACTTTCAAATTATCTTCATTTCTTCAAATCTTTTTCTAAAACTATGATACTACCTACATACCAAAAACACAGAGTTCCCCCTTCCCTCCTCTTTCCCCAGCCCCTCAAAATCCATGCTACACCTCACCACGACAAAAACCTCAGCACCCCCTTCCCTCTCTCCCACCCTAAGACAAATTCACTAACACTCCCACCCCTCCCATTTTTCACTCACAGCCATCCACATTCATCTCACTCTCTGCTGACTTCACTTAGCCAGGACCTTGGTCCAGCGCTCTCAGTAGACACGGCTACTACTTTTTCTTATCAACTCATCATGTCAACCCAATATTTCGATGTACTTGCATGACATTTTTCTTAAAATTATCATCCTGAGGAAGTCTTACAAATAAAGACGAAACGTTGATGAATATATAAAAAACAAATATATCTCTTGGTTTTTCGTTTTTCATTTCCCATATATATATATATATATATATATATATAGTAAGCAATCAAAATATATATGGCAATCAAGCTACACAGAGGCTCCCGTGTTTCATCCCCGGGGGGAATCGTCAGGCTAAATGCATGGAGTTATTTTTGTCAGGTGTTTTTATATACATGGCTTGCTAGTTGACACATAAGATTCTTTGTTGTTCCCTCAGCCAATCGTTGGGCTTCCCGTGAACAAAGGCTTTGTTGGTGACGCTCCTATACCTATCCTATTTTTTGTTAACAATGGATTTTCCTATATCCTGTTTTCTTTTGTTGTGTCAATACAGTGGGCGAATTTATTTTAACACTTGGTTTCTTGTATTTCTATTTTAGGTTTTAAATTTTAACTTGTTCAGTTTTTTATTTATTTATTAAATTATTATTATTTTTTTATTTTTGTTTTATTTATTATATATCATCCTAAGGTAAATTTATTTCTGTGTAAACAGCTGTTTGCTATTTCGCTTCTAGAGTTTAATAGGTTCTGGGGATCTTTAAAATTTAGGATTTCATATTTTTCATTCAGGCATAATCTACACGGGTCGTCTAAGTTTCTACATTTCACGATAGGTTCAAACTTCTAAAAGTACACATACCTTATATATATATATATATATATATATATATATATATATATATATATATATATGGTAAACATAAAGATTGTTCAAAAAGGCGATTAAAAATTGTGTATAGGTGATAAAGATTATGACATACTGAACGTTTTGGAGTTAAAATCAAATTAGTATTACATATTAATAGGAAGAAGAAAAACATGTACATCTCATTCCTCTTTTTAGTTAATAACCTTGTTCTTATCCACCATGTCGCCATTTTGGAAAAACGCTGATAATACTAGCATATTTACTCATTTATAAAGTGTTTTTTATTCAGATTTCATGCGTAATAATTAATTGATTTTAACTCCAAAACGTTCAATATGTCATGATCTTAAAAAAAAAAGAATTTTTATCGCCTTTTCGAACAATCTGTCTTCGCCTCTATTCTTTATGTTCACACAATATATATATATATATATATATATATATATATATATATATATATTGGATGAACACATGGAATAAATTTATGGTCTACTCAACCATAGAGACAGACACCTGCTTGATCATCATTTCACTGTTTTTCCCTTTTTTTTCTCCTACTGCCACCACCCACCCCCCACCGTGCACCCACGGTTCTTCAGTACACTGACGAAGGCCCAAGGATTACGGCCGAAAATTTTGTTCTCCTTTCTAGGAGAAAAAACATTTTTCTAATAAGGGAAAATTGATATTCCTAACCTCAAAATATAGAAAATAAATTGTGAAAATACATAAAAATATATTTTGCGCATTGATTTTTTTATACACACACACACACATACATATATATATATATATATATATATATATATATATATATATATATATATATATATAGATATATATATATATATATATGAATAATATAATTCTTTCTCTTCGTATATTCTACATTATTTCTCTTATATATCTCCTTATTTAGTTTTGTTCTGCATTTTTTCTTCTTTCTCTTCAAAATTTTCCGCAAAAACTTCTATCCATTTTTTACAATGATATTCTCCTGTGTTTATTTCTTCAAATCGCGTTGTTCAAGAAAGAAAGAAAAAGAGAGAGAAATGTCTTTGTCAAGAAGCATTTGAACTGTAAATCTCAAATGTCAAGTGGATCAAAAACATCAACAAACCATCATTCACTGACTCAACAAATGAACTTTACGTTCAAATTTTCTTCCTTGA